>JBCEWB010705326.1:0-17126 GCA_039654565.1 Peronia peronii | reverse complement strand
GGGAGGGACAGGATCTTTCACTTACAATTATTGCATAAAAGACCACTAGCAGAAGGGATATTACTCTGTTATTGAAGAACTCAGTAAATATTACATTGCTTTTCTGCATCTCATCGATGTCGTGTATCTCAATCCTCGTAACAGTCTGCATTGTTCTGATGCCATTCGTCATATTTTTGTCTATTTGCATGCGAGTGTGAATATATCAAATAAACCTTTCTATTAGCAGGGAAATCTTCACGGCATTATGGGCCTCGGGGCAAAAGCTGTGTACTGGGGCCCTATGACAACTACCCTTAGGAACGAAAGTGTAAAATAAATTATCGATAAACGTATCATATAATGTACACAGATTATCATTGGGGCCTTGTGCTGGTGGATCTCTCGGGTAAATATCCATCGGACTGTGCCTTAAGATGGCTTTGTTGATGAGTTGATGGCAATTTTCAGTTAGATCTTAGAGGGGTTTTTTTTTCTTCATCTCTCAAAACTTACGCCGGAAACGAAACTCTGGGTTGTTGGAATAACTATGGATGATAATATTCTAGTTAAAAAATTAACATTTTTAAGCCTTCAGACTGACTAGACGATTTGCACTGTTTGCTGTTTGGCAAGGAATTCGAATATAAAGCTGGAGCTGGAAATCTTTCTGTAAACCGGCCCTTGACAAGATCTATCATCATTCACAGAAAGAAGTGATTATTCAGTATCTGTTACCGAATAAAGTTTTGGTTTTATTCTATATAACTATCAACTTCTTTCTGGCTTGACACTGAAATAGGTGTTGGTGTTGTCCGTAAACGTTTCTAATTCTTCTGAGGTGAATAGAAGATTGTGAAAGCTGAAAGCTGGTGCTGAATAAATCTTTGCCTTCAGAGAAACATGATAGCAGTTAGAAGACTTGGCAGAGCAGACTTGGAATAACAGTCAAAGAGTAGCATAAACGATTGGATTGGCCTGTATAGTTCTAAAATGTTCTATACTCTGGAATAGTACACAGATAGTAAAGTGAGATGTAGAGATGTAGTGGGTGGCCCGAATGTGTTAGAAGTCACCACGGCAAGCGATAATAACATCTCGTTTACACATTTATGCCACAGAGTATCTTTCTGGGATAATGCCGCGCTAAATTAATTATCAGTCTTTAACGGAGTTAGTTTAGTTCATACACTGAAATTGTTGTACCATCCATGTTAAGTTTCTTAAGTTATTTAACAGGGGAGGGGGGGGCGTCCTGAAACATGGCTTTTGCTCCAAAAATTGGGTTTTTGTTTTCTCTCAAGAGTCCTACCCTTTCTGAATATAGAGTATTAAAAAAATGGACATATCCATGTGTTTGTTAAAAAGTGGATATATCCATGTTTTTGACCCATGGTCATTCAACGGATGAGGGCAAAAAGCCCCATAAAAAAAATCTCTATGTCAATTTGCACATAAGAAAAGTTTAAACGCTTTTTTCTCAAAAACCGATTTTTTTGTCACCAATTCATTATTTTGCTATCTATTTTTTCATTTCTTGACCGATTCTAACCAGGTTTGGCATATATCATTTTCTCAATGAGGCAAGAATAAGACAAACAAACAAAGAAACAAACAGAACAAAACAAAACAAAAACAAAACGCATCAGTGGCCCATGCTATTTGTAAGTTTTGAAAATAAAATGTTTTATTATAAGGAAAAAAGTGACGAAATTAAAGGTTTTACTACGTGACATTTTCACATTTTAAAAATTTATTTATTTATTTATTTATTGTTATTCGAAATTAAAGGTTTTACTACGTGACATTTTCACATTTTAAGAATTTATTTATTTATTTATTTATTGTTATTCGAAGAGCTGAAACGTTTTAGATAATATATCAAACAAAACGTTGCTCCAATTTCATTGTTTCAAAGATAGACGTTTCGGAGAGGCCAAAATCCAAGGTATCAGCGTTCGAGAGGGTCATTTTTTTCTCCATTTTTGTCCTTTTATGTGAAATTGAAAAAGGTTAAAATAGTCTGTAATTAAAAGAAAAAAAATCAGGACACCCCCCTCCTCTACTCCCCCTCCCCCCCCCCTCCCCCCCCTCCCCTTTGTGTTTATATTGGAGAAACAAACGCCAGGCTACATCTAACCGTAATTCGGGTAGCTTGTCTGAGACTTGTCCTTAATAGTTATCTTGCATGAAAGACAAGTGCAAAAACAGACATTGCTCGGTTATGGAAGAACAGTTTACCCTAACCATAACATAATCACTTTTATTAAGATCCTCGATCTCATGTACCCTAATCCTCGTACTAGTGTGAAGAAATTTGAAAATCTTACACACAGAAAACTTGGATTTTCTCTCACATCAGCGATTGCGGTAATAACCTGATCAACCTTTAGCACAAAAACCGCTTAGTGCAGGTGCTGCTATGTTCTGGAGGTTCTTATATTTAACAAAATTTATTATTGTTGACAATGAGGTTGTTTGTTAAGGATATTAAAATGCAGTAAAATGTGTTCTTACGATCAGCAAATGCCGCCTCTGCATCGGATGCAGCCTGACAGTTTCCTCGATTGCATCTCTACACATGGCATAGAAAG
Source organism: Peronia peronii (assembly GCA_039654565.1). NCBI lineage: Eukaryota > Metazoa > Mollusca > Gastropoda > Systellommatophora > Onchidiidae > Peronia > Peronia peronii. Next base: position 14,553 of record JBCEWB010705326.1, on the reverse strand, counting down.
AAAAAGTAACTGGTAAATACAGACGTCTGTAATCATACCTTGATGGATATAGAGTATAAGATAGAAAGAAGGAGAGTGAAAGACAGCACAGTTGTGTAAACTCCCTTTTACTGGAAAGACAATATTCTATAGACTGATGTGTAATTCTACTCTTATATTCAAATATGGCTCAGCTTCTGGATTTCTCATTATTTTTACTTACTGATTTATTAAATTGATGATATGACTATGCAGTGACTTTATTGTTGTTGGAGTGAGGACTTTGTCTTAGTTAGTACGACAACAAATTACTCCTCAATGCCTGCTTTGGTCTTTTTGTGCACGTTTGTTCATACGTTGTCACAGCCGTTCCTCAGAGAGATAAAGTGAATGAAAATCGACAAGAGAGATAACAAGAGATAGCCATTGAAAGAAAGTAAACCAACATGTCTGTGTACGCCACAGACTTTTTTTATCTTATATCAGAGACCAGCCCAAGAATATGCCCTGGAGTGCATGGCATTGTGATATTTATTATTTGGTGTGACTGGCATTATTTACCTTTCCAGCGTCACAGATCAAACTGTATGTAGACAACACCTTGACACAATGACCGGAGTGGGAGAAAGGCACTTGGCAGTAAATAAACTTACACATATCAGCATCTTGGGGTTTGGCGTAATCATCGTCGCCACCGAGATCTGTGGAAACAGATGGACAGCATCACGGTCAAGGCAAAGGTAATATACACACGACGTTGTATCCCGGCCAAACAGCTGACTACAGCTGCTATAGTGAGAGGATGGCTTTGACAACTTACCGCTTTCCGTATTAAGACTATCTTCTTTTTCTTACACCAATACATTTGATCAGTGAATGTCGATCGGTAATGGGAACCAAAACTAATAAAACGGGGCACCATACTAGAGGCAACATAACAGTGTCGAATATATTGAAAAATGATGCTTCATTCTCTTCATTTGTGACGGGCGCATACGATTTAAGATGCTGAAATTTGACTATTTCAAGCTTTCCGTTTTAAAATTATCTCCTTTTTCTTCCACTGATACATTTGATCAATGAATATCAATCGCTAAAGGAATCAAAACTAATAAACTATGTCACCATATCAGAGGTAATATAACAGTGTTGAAGACACTGAAAAATGATGCTTCATTCTCCTCATTTGTGATGCTCGCATACGATTAAAGATGCCGAAATTTTCAGCTTACCGCTCTCCGTTTTAAAACTATCTCTTTTTTCTTACACTGATACAATCGATCAGTGAATATCTATGAATCGCTAAAGGACTCAAAACTAATAAACTATGGCACCATTCCAGACGTAATACAACACTGTTGAAGATCCTGAGAAATGATGATTCATTCTCTTCATTTGTGATAGGCGCATACGATTAAAGATGTCGAAATTTGACAACTTTCCGCTTTCTCTTTTAAGACTATCTCCTTTTTCTTAAACTGATACATTTCATCAGTGAATATCGGTCGCTAATGAAATCATAACTACTAACCTAAGCCATCATACCAGATGTAATATAACAGTGTTAAAAATACTGAAAAATGATGCTTCATTCTCTTCATTTGTGATGGGCCCATACGATTTAAGATGCCGAAATTTGACAATTTCAAGCTTTCCGTTTTAAAACTATCTCCTTTTTCTTACACTGATACATTTGATCAATGAATATCAATCGCTAAAGGAATCAAAACTAATAAACTGTGTCACCATACCAGAGGTAATATAACAGTGTTGAAGATACTGAAAAATGATGCTTCATTCTCTTCATTTGTGATGGGCACATACGATTAAAGATGCCGAAATTCGAGAACTTAAAGTTTTCAGTTTCAAATCTATCTACTTTTTCTTACACTGATACAACGGACCAGTGAATATGAATCGCTAAAGGAATCAAAACCAATAAACTATGTCACCATACCAGAGCTATATAACAGTGTTGAAGATACTGAAAAATAATGCTTCGTGCTCTTCATTTGTAATGAGCGCATACGATTAAAGATGCCCAAATTTCAGCTTACCACTTTCAGTTTTAAAACTATCTCCTTTTTCTTACACTGATATTTCCATCGGTGAATATCGATCTGTTATGGAACAAAACTAAGAACCTGGGCACCATACCAGAGGCAACACAACGGTGTTGAATATACTGAAAAATGATGCTTCATTCTCTTCATTTGTGATGGGCGCATACGATTAAAGATACTGAAATTTGACAACTTACCGCGTTCCGTTTTAAGACCATCTCCTTTTTCTTACACTGATACATTTGATCAGTAAACATCAGTCGCTAATGAAATCAAAACTAGTAAATTATGGCACCATACCCGAGGTTATATAACAGTGATGATAGATACTGAAAAATGATAATTCATTCTCTTCATTTCTGATGGGCACATACCATTAAAGATGCCGAAATTTCAGAACTTACCGCTTTCCGTTTTAAGACTGTCTAATTTTTCTTACACTGATACATTTGATCAGTGAATATCGATGGCTAATGGAATCAAAACTAATAAACTATGTCACTACACCGTAATATAACAGTGTTGCAGGTACTAAAGATGATGCTTCATTCTCTTCAATTCTGATTTTCGCAGACGATTAATGATGCCGAAATTTGACAACTTAAAGCTTTTCGTGTGTAGACGATCTCCTTTTGCTTACACTCATACATTTCATCACTGAATGTCGATCGCTGATGCAATCAAACCTAATAACCTAGGCCACAATACCACAGGTAATATAACAATGTTGAAGATGTTAAAAAATGATCCTTTATTCTTTTCATTTGTCATTGGTGCATTGACAACATAAAGCTTTCCATTTTAAAACTATGTCCTTTTTTTTACACTGATATTTTCATCAGTGAATATCGATCGGTAATGGAAATAAAACTAATAACCCGGGGACCATACCAGAGGCTATATAACAGTGTTGAATATACTCAAAAACCATGGTTCATTCTCTTCATTTGTGATGGGTGCATACGATTAAAGATGAAGAAATTTGACAACTTACCGCTTTCCGTTTTAAGACTATGTCCTGGTTCTTACACTGATACATTTAATCAGTAAATATCGATCGCTAATGGACTAAAACTAATAAACTATGTCGCCACACCGGCGGCAATATAACAGTGTTGAAGATATTGAAAAATGATGCTTTATATATCTTCATTTGTGATCTGCTCATACGATTAAAAAAAGATGAACCAAAATTGACAACTTAAAGCCTTTCATGTGAAGACGATCTACTTTTTCTTACAATGATACATTTCATCACTGAATAGGTATCGTTAATGAAATCAAAGCTAAGAAACTAGGCCACAGTACCACAAGTAATATAATAATGTTGAGACTTCTGAAAAATTATGCTTCATTCTCTTCATTTGTGATTGGCGCATACGATTAAACATGACGAAATTTGACTACTTACCGTTTTCGGTTTTAAAACTATCACCTTTTTCTTACACTGATACATTTGATCAGTGAACATCAATCGCTATTGGAATCAAAACTAATAAACTATTCACCATTCCAGAAGTAATATAACAGTGTTGAAGGTACAGAAAAATGATACTTCATTCTCTTCATTTGTGATGGGCGCATACGATTCAAGATACCGAAATTTGACAACTTAACGCGTTCAGTTTTAAGACTACCTATTTTTTCTTACACTGATACATCAATGAACATCAATTGCTAATGGAATCAAAACTAGTAAACTATGGCACCATGTAAGAGGCAATATAACAGTGTTCGCGATACTGAAAAATGAAACTTCATTCTCTTCATTTGTGATGGGCGTATACGATTAAAGATGCCGATATTTCACAACTTACCGCTTTCCTTTTTAAGACTATCTCCTTTTTCTTACACTGATACAATTGCTCAGTGAATATCAATCGCTATTATATTCAACACTAATAACCTGTGGCAACATACCACAGATAATATAACAGTGTTGAAGGTATCTTTTCTGATGGGCGCGTACGACTAAAGATGCCAAAATTTACAGCTTACCGTCTTCCGTTTTAAAACTATCTCCTTTTTCTTACACTGATATTTTGATCAGTGAATATCGATCGGTAATGGAACCAAAACTAATAACCTACGCACCACACCAGAGGCTTTATCACAGTGTTGAAGATACTGAAAAATGATGCTTCATTCTCTTCATTTGCAATGGGCTCATACGATTAACGATGAAGAAATTTGACAACTTAAAGCTTTTCGTGTGAAGACGATCTCCTTTTTCTTGCACTGATACATTTGATCAATGATTATCGATCTTTAATGAAATCAAAGCTAATAAACTAGGCCACAACACCACAGGTAATATAACAATGTTGTGGCTTCTAAAAAACGATGCTTTATTCTCTTCATTTGTGATGGGCGCATACGATTAAAGATGACGAAATTTGACTACTTAATGCATTCCATTTTAAGACTGTCTCCTTTTTCTTACACTGATACGTTTGATCAGTGAATATCAATCGCTAATATAAACAACACTTATAACCTGTGGCACCATACCACAGATAATATAACAGTGTTGAAGGTACTGAAAAATGACGCTTCATATTCTTCATTGGTGATGCCGAAATTTGACAACTTAAAGCTTTCCGTTTTAAAACTATCTCCTTTTTGTTACACTGATACATTTGATCAGTGAATATCAATCGCTAAAGGAATCAAAACTAATATACTATGACAGCATAAAGGAGGTAATATAACAGTTTTGAAGATACTGAAAAATGATGCTTCATTCTCCTCATTTGTGATGCTGCTTACGATTAAAGATGCTGAAATTTGACACTTTAAAGCTTTCAGTTTTAAAACTATCTCCTTTTTCTTACACTGACACATTTCATCACTGAATATCGATCACTAATGAAATCAAAGCTAATAAAGTAGGCCACAGTACCACTGGTTATACAACAATGTTGAGACTACTGAAAAATGATGCTTCATTTGTGTTTGGCGCATACGATTAAAGAAGCCGATATTTCACAAATAAAATCCTTCCGTTTTAAAAATATATCTTTTTGCTTACACTGATACATTCGATCAGTGAATATCAATCGCTAATGGAAACAAAACTAATAACCTAAGGCACCATACCAGAGATAACATAACAGTGTTGAAGATACTGAAAAATGTTTCTTGATTCTCTTCATTTGTGATGTTCGCATACGAGTAAAGATGACGAAATTTGACAATTTACCGCTTTCCGTCTTAAGACTATATCCTTCTTCTTACACTGATACATTTGATCAGTGAATATCAATTACTAATATAATCAACACTAATAAAAAGTGTCACCATGCCACAGATAATATAACTGTGTTGTAGGCACTGAAAAATGATGAATCATATTCTTCTTTGGTGATGGGCGTATGCGATTAAAGATGTCGAAATTTGACAGCTTACCGCTTTCCATTTTAAAACTATCTGCTTTTTCTTACACTGATATTTTGATCAGTCAATATCACTCGTTAATGGAATCAAAACTAATAAATTATGGCACCACACTAGAGGTAATATATGAGTGTTTAAGATAGTGAAAAATGACGCTTCATTCTTTTCATATGTGATGCTCGCATACGATTACAAATGCCGAAGTTTGACAACTAACAACTACGTTTTAAGACTATCTCCTTTTTCTTACACTGACACATTAAATTTTGATCAGGGAATATCGATCGCTATTGGAACCAAAATTAATAATCTAATGCACCATATTAGAGGCAATATAACAGTGCGGAAGATAGTGAAAAATGAATTTTGAAGATACTAAAAAAGGATACTTCATTCTCTTCATTTGTGATGGGCCCATACGATTAAAGATGAAGAGATTTGTCAACTTATAACTTTCTGTTTTAAGACTATCTCCTTTTTCTTATTCTGATACATTTGATCAATGAACTTCAATCGCTAATGGAAACTAAACTAATAAACCATGGCACCATTACAGACGTAATATAACAGTGTTGAAGATACTAAAAAATGATGGTTCAGTCTCTTCATTTGTGATGGACGCATACGATTAAACATATCGACATTTCACAACTTAAAGATTCCCCCTTTAAGACAATCTGATTTTTCTTACACTGATACATCTCATCAGTGGATATCGATCGATACTGGAATCAAACCTAAGATCCTAGGCCAGAATACCACAGGTAATATAACAGTGTTCAGGATACTGAAAAATGATGATTCATTCTCTTCATTTGGATGGGCGCATGCGATTAAAGATGCCGAAATTTCACAACTTACTCATTTCCGTTTTGAGACTATCTAATTTTTCTTACACTGACACACTTCTTCAGTGAATATTGATCGCTAATGGAACCGAAACTAATAAAATATGGCAAGATATCAGAGGTAATATAACAGTGTTAAAAATACTGAAAAATCATCTTTCATTCTCTTCATTTGTGATGGGCCATACGATTAAAGATGACAAAATTTGACAACTAAAAGCTTTCCGTTTTTAAACTCTCTCCTTTTTCTTACACTGATACATTTGATCAGTGAATATCGATTGCTATTGGAACCAAATCTAATAAACTGGGGCTCCGTAAAAAAGACAATATAACAGTGTTCAAAATACTGAAAAGTGATGCTTCATTCTCTTCATTTGCGATGAGCGCATACGATTGAAGATTATAAATTTGACAACTTAATGCTTTCCCTTTTAAGACTAGCTCCTTTTTCTTACTCTGATACATTTGATCAGTGAAAATCGACCTCTAAGGGAACCAAAACTAATAGACGATGGCATAGCTCCAGAGATAACATAACAGTGTTGAAGATACTGAAAAATTGATGGTTCATTCTCTTCATTTGTGATGGGTGCATACAGGTAAAGATGAATAATTTTGACAACTTCAATCTTTCCCTTTTAAAATTATCTTCTTTTTTCTTACACTGGCATTTTTATCAGTGAATATCGATAGCTAATAGAACCAAACTAATAAAATAATTAACCGTACCAGAGGCAAGATAATACTATTATAAAAAGTTAGAAATGATGCTTCATTCTCTTCATTTGTGATGCTCGCATACGATTAAAGATGCCGAAATTTGGCAACTTAAAGATTCCCCTTTTAAGGCTATCTCCTTTTTCATACTCTAATACATTTGATCAGTGAATATCGATCACTAATTGAATCAAAAATAATAACCTATGGCACCATACCAGAAGATATAAAACAGTGTTGAATATATGAAAAATGACATACGATTAAGAATGAACAAGTTTAAAGAAAACACTAAACGTTTTAAGACTATCTAATTTTCCTTACACTGATACATTTCATCAGGAAATGTCGATCGCTTTTGGAACCAAACTTATAACCTCTGGCACCATACCACAGATAATATAACAGTTTTGAAGGTACTGAAAAATGGTGCTTCATTCACTTCACCCGGATGGGCACATACGATTAAAGATCCCGAAATTTGACAAAACTTTCCGTTCTAAAACAATCTCCTTTTTCTTACACTGATATTTTGATCAGTGGGTATCGCTCGGTAATGGAACCAAAGCTAATAAACTATGGCACCATACCAGAGGTAATATAACAGTGTTGAAAATACTGAAAAATGATGGTTCATTCTCTTCATTTGTGATGCCCGCATACGATTAAAGATGCCGAAATTTAAAACCTTGAAGCTTTCCGTTTTAAGACTATCTTCTTTTTGTTACACTAACACATTTCATCAGTGAATATCAATCACTAATGGAATCAAAACTAATAAAATATGGCACCATACCAGAGGTAATATAACAGTGTTGAATATACTGAAAAATAATGCTTCATTCTGTTCATTTGTGATTGGCGCATACGATTAAAGATCCCGAAATTTGACAACTTAAAGCTTTCCGTTTTAAAACAATCTCCTTTTTCTTACATTGTTATTTTGATCAGTGAATATCGATCGGTAATAGAACCAAAACTAATAACCTGGGGCACCATAAACGATGCAATACAACAGTGTTCAAAAACACTGAAAAATGATGGTTCATTCTCTTCATTTCTGATTTGCGCATACCATTAAAGATCAAGAAATTTGAGAACTTAACGCTTTCTGTTTTCAGACTATCTCCATTTTCTTACACTGATACATTTAATCAGTAAATATCGATGGCTTGTGTAATCAAAAATAATAACCTAAGCCACCATACCAGGGGATATATATCAGTGTTGAAGGTACTGAAAAATGATCCTTCATTATTTTCATTTGTGATGGGCTCATACGATTAAAGATGGGGTAATTTCACAACTTATCCCTTTCCGTTTTGAGACTATCTAATTTTTTAATTTTTCTTACACTGACACATTTCTTCCGTGAATATTGATCGCTAATGAAATCGAAACTAATAAAATATTTCACCATACCACAGGTAATATAACAGTGTTGAAAGTACTGAAAAAATGATGTTTCATTCTCTTCATTTGTTATGGCGCATACGATAAACCATAGCGAAATTTGACAACTTAAAGGTTCTCATTTTAATACGATCTCCTTTTTCTTACGCTGATACATTTGATCAGTGAATATCGGTCGCTAATGGAATCAGAACTAATAAACTATGTCACCAACCCAGAGGGAATATAACAGTGTTGAAGATACTGAAAAATAATACTTCATTCTCTTCATTTGTGATTTTCTCTTACGATTAACAATGCCGAATTTACCAAATAACCGCTCTATCTAAGACTATCTTCTTTTTCTTACACTGATACATATAATAAGTGAAAAACGATCGTTAATGCAATCGAAACTAATAAAATATGGCACCATTTCAGAGGGTACTATAACAGTGTTGAGGATACTAAAAAATGATGCTTCATTCTCTTCATTTGTGATGGGGTCATACGATTCAAGATTACGAAATTGGACAACTTAATGCTTTCCGTTTTAAGACTGTCTCCTATTTGTTACACTGATACATTTGAAAAGTGAATATCAATCGCTAATATAATCATCACTAATAAATTGTGGCACGACACCACTGATAATATAACAGTGTTCAAGGTACTGAAAAATGATGCTTCATTCTCTTCCATTGTGATGGGCGCATACGATTAAAGATGCTGAAATTTGACAGCTTTCCGCTTTCCGTTTTAAAACTGCCTCCTTTTTCTTACACTGGTACAGTTGATCAGTGAATATCAATCGCTAAAGGAATCAAAACTAATAAACTATGGCACCATATCAGAGGCACCATAACAGTGTTGAAGATACTGAAAAATTATACTTCATTCATTCTCTTCATTTGTGATAGGTGCTTACGATTAAAGATGCCAAAATTTGACAACTTAAAGCTTTACGTTTTAAAAATATCTCCTTTTTCTTACACTGATACATTTAATCAGTGAACATCGATCGCTAATGCAATCGAAACTAATAACCTGTGGCACGATACCACAGATTATATAACAGTATTGAAGGTACTGAAAAATGATGCTTGATTCTCTTCCATTCTGATGGGCGCATGCGATTAAAGATGCTGAAATTTGACAACTTAAACATTTCAGGTTTAAAACAATCTATTTTCTCTTTGACTGGTACATTTGATCAGTGAATATCAATTGCTAAAGGAATCAAAAGTAATAAAATATGTCACCATACCAGAGGTAATATAACAGTGTTGAGTATACTGAAAAATGATGCTTCATTCTCTTCATTTGTGATGCGCTCAGACGATTAAAGATGCCAAAATTTGACAACGTAAACCTTAAATTTTAAAACTATCTCCTTTTTCTTACAGTGATATTTTCATCAGTGAATATATATCTTTAATAGAACCAAACTAATACCCTGGGTCACCATACCAGAGGCAATATATACTGTTGAAGATAATAAAATGATGCCTCATTTTCTTCATTTGTGATGGGTGCATACGATTAAAGATGAAGACATTTGACAACTTAAAGCTTTGCGTTTTAAGACGATCTCCTTTTTCTTACAGTGATACATTTCATCACTGAATATCGATCCCTAATGGAATCAATCCTAATAAACTAGACCACAGTACCATAGGTAATATAACAGTGTTGAGGATACTGAAAAATGATGCTTCATTCTCTTCATTTGTGATGGGCGCATACGAATAAAGATGCCGAAATTCCACAACTTACTGCTTTTCGTTTTAAGACTATCTCCTTTATCTTACATTGATACATTTGATAAGAGAACATCAATCCCTAATGGAATCAAAACTAATAAACTATGGCACCATTCCAGAGGTAATATAACAGTGTTAGAGATACTAAAAAAATGACACTTCAGTCTCTTCATTTGTGATGGCGCATACGATTAACTTAAACATTTCAGTTTGAAGTCGATCTCCAATTTCTTACACTGATACATTTCATTAGTGAACATCGATCGGTAATGGAATAAAAAATAATAAACTATGGCACCACACCAGAGGTAATATAACAATTTTGAGGCTACTAAAAATGATGCTTCATTCTCTTTATTGATGATTGGCGCATACAATTAAAGATGCCGAAATTAGATTATTTAAGGCTTGAAGTTTTAAAAATGTCCTATTTTTCTTACACTGATACTTTTGATCAGTGAATATCGATCGCTAATGGAATCAAAACTAATAAACTATGGCACCATACCAGATACAATATAACAGTCTTGAAGATACTGAAAAATGATATTTCATTCTCATCATTTGTGATGGGTGCATACGATTAAAGTTGAAAATATTTGACAACATAAGTCTTTCCGTTTTAAAACTATCTTGTTTTCTTACACTGATATTTTGATCAGTGAATATCAATCCCTCATTGAATCAAAACTAATAAACTATGGCTCCACACCAGAGGTGATATAACAATGTTGAGGCTACTGAAAATGATGCTTCATTCTCTTCATTTCTAATTTGTGCATACGATTAAAGATACCGAAATTTGACAACTTAAATGTTTCTGTTTTAAAGCTATCTCCTTTTTCTTACACTGATATTTTGATCAGTGAATATAGAACGGTAATGGGACCAAAACTAATAACCTGGGGCACCATACCATAGGCAATAAAACAGTGTTGAAGATACTGAAAAATTATGCTTCATCCTCTTTATTTGTGACGGGCGCATACGATTAAAGATGCCGATATTTCACAACCTAAAAATTCCCGTTTTAAGACAATCTACTTTTTCTTACACTGATACATTTCATGGTGAACATCGATCGCTAATGGAAGCGAAACTAATAAAATATTTCACCGTTCCAGAGGCAATATAACAATGTTGAAGATACTAAAAAAATAATGCTTCATTCTCTTCATTTGTGATGGGTTCATACGATTAAAGATGCCGAAATTTGACAACTTGAAGTTTTCCTAACCTACTAAACTAGGCAACAATGCCACAGATAATATAATAGTGTTGAAGGTACTGGAAAATGATGCCTCATTCTCTTCATTTGTGATGATCGCATACGACCAAAGATGCCGAAATTTGACAACTTAAAGCTTTCCGTTTTAAAACTATCTCTTTTTTCTTACACTGATTTTTTGATCAGTGAATATCGATCGGTAATGGAAAAAAACCTAATAACCTGGGGGACCATACCAGAGGCAATATAACAGTTTTGAATATACTGAAAAATGATGCTTTATTCTCTTCATTTGTGATGGCTGCATTCGCTTAAAGATGCCGAAATTTGATAACTTAAAGCTTTGCGTGTGAAGACGATCTCTTTTTTCTTATACTGATACATTTCATCACTGAATATCGATCACTAACGAAATCAAAGCTAATACACTAGGCCACAGTGAAACAGATCATATAACAATCTTGGGGCTACTGAAAAATGATGCTTCATTCTCTTCATTTGTGATTGGCGCATACGATTAAACAAGCCGAAATTTGATTACCTTAAATCTTTCCGTTTTAAAAATATCTCCCTTTTCTTACACTGATACATTTGGTTAGTGAATATCAATGGGTAAATAAATCAAAACTAATAAACTATGGCACCGTACCAGAGGTAACATAGCAGTGTTGAAAATACTGAAACGTGATGCTTCATGTTCTAAATTGGTGATGGGCGCATACGATTAAAGATGCCGAAATTTGACAACTTACCGCTTTCGGTTTTAAGATTGTTTCCTTTTTCTTACACTGATACATTTGATCAGTGAACGTCAACCGCTAATGGAATCAAAATTACCAAACTATGGCACCATACCAGAGGTAATATAACAGTGTTTAAGATACTGAAAAATGATACTTCATTCTCTTCATTTGTGATGGCCGCATACGATTAAAGATGGCTAAATTTCACAACTTACCGCTTTCCGTTTTAAGACTGTCTCCTTTTTCTTACACTGATACATTTCATCAGTGAATATCAATCGCTATTTCAATCAAAACTAATAACCTAAGGCACCATCCCAGAGGCAATATAGCAGTTCTGAATTTACTGAAGAATGATGCTTCATTCTCTTGTTTTGTGATGGGTGCATACGATTAAAAATGCCGAAATTTGACAACTTAAAGATTCCTGTTTTAAGACGATCTGATTTTTCTAAAACTAATACATTTCATCAGTGAATATCAATCGCTAATGGAATCAAAACTTATAAATTATGTCACCATACCAGAGGTAATATAACAGTGTTGAAGATACTGAAGAGTTATGCTTCATTCTCTTCATTTTTGATGGGTGCATACGATTAAAGGTGCCGAAATTTGACAACTTAAAGATTCCCGTTTTATGACGATCTGATTTTTCTAAAACTAATACATTTCATCAGTGAATATCAATCGCTAATGGAATCAAAACTAATACCCTAAGGCACCATCCCTGAGATATCTTAGCAGTGTTGAAGATACTGAAACATCATGCTTCATGTTCTTCATTGGTGATGGGCGCATACGATTAAAGATGAAGAAATTTGCGTTTGAAGACTATCTGCTTTTTCTTACACTGATACATTTGATCAGTGAATATCAATCGCTGATGCAATCAAAACTAATAAACTATGGCCCCATACAAGAGATAGTATAGCAGTGTTGAAGATACTGAAAAAAGATGCTTCATTCTCTTCATTTGTGATGGGCGGATACCATTAAAAATGCCGAAATTTGACAACTGAAAGCTTTCCGTTTTAAAACTTTCTCCTTTTTCTTACACTGATATTTTGGTCAGTGAATATCGGTCGCTAATGGAACCAAAACTAATAACCTGGGGCACCATACCAGAGGCAATATAACATTCTTGGAGATACTAAAAAATGATGTTTCATTCTCTTCCTTAGTGATAGTCGCATACGATTAAACATGTCGAAGTTTCGCAACTAACCACATTTAATCAGTGAATATGGATCACTAATGGAATCCAAACTAACAAACTATGGCACCATACCAGAGGTAATATAACAGTGTCGAAGATACTGAAAAATTGTCCTTCATTCTCTTAATTTGTGATGGGTGCATACGTTTAAAGATGCCAAAATTTGACAATTTAAAGCTTTTCGTTTTAAAACTATCTATTTTTCTTACACTGATGTTTTGATCAGGGAATACCAATCGTTAATGGAACCAAAACTAATAACCTAAGGCACAATACCACAGGTAATACAACAGTGTTGAAGATACTGAAAAATGATGTTTCATTCTCGTCATTTGTGATTTGCATATACGATTAAAGATGCCGAAATTTGACAACTTCTTACACTGATACATTCGATCAGTGAATATCGATCGCTAATGGAACCAAAAGTAATAACCTGTTGTCCCATATCAGAGGCAATTTAACAGTGTTGAAAATACTGAAAACTGATGCTTCAATCTGATTATTTCTGATGGGCGCATACGATTAAAGATGCCGAAGTTTGACAAGTAACCACTCTATGTTTTAAGACTATCTCCTTTTTCTTACAGTGATGTTTTGATCAGTGAATATCGATCGCTAGTGGAACCAAAACTAATAACCTGGTGCAAGATACCAGAGGCAATATAACACTCTTGAAAATACTGAAAAATGATGCTTCGTTCTCAATACTTGTGATGGACGCATACGATTAAACATGTGGAAGTTTGACAACTAACCACTCTACGTTTTAAGACTGTCTATTTTTTCTTACACTGATACATTTGATCAGTGAATATCGTTCCCTAATGGGAATTGAAACTAATAAACTATGGCACAATACCAGAGGTAATATAACAGTGTTGAGGATATTGAACAATGATGCTTCATTCTCTTCATTTGTGATGGGCGCATACGATTAAAGATGCCAAAGTTTGACAACTTAAAGCGTTCCGTTTTAAGACTGTCTCCTTTTTCTTACACTGATACATTTGATCAGTGAATATCGATTGCTAATGGAATCAAAATAAACAAATTGTAACGAATCTTTCTGGCCCCAAACTCTTTAGTTCAGGGAGGTCTTCAGGACACACTTCTTCCTCTCAACCTCATAGTCCTCTACAACTGCCATACTGGCAGTGCTCACTGACTGGCTTACACCTAATTCTTCCGCCTCCCCCCCC
>JBCEWB010705215.1:6858-17126 GCA_039654565.1 Peronia peronii | reverse complement strand
TACCATACACACATATGTACGGTACCTAATACTAAACTAATTTAGGCCTATGATTTCAGACAAGTAGATCTAATGAATAGCCTTCTATTTCTATTACTATTTTGCGTGTCCGAATATAAGTTATAACTAGTCCAATATTCGGACACGTGTTCCTGTAACTTGAATCCACTATTTGGACATGTGTCCCTTTATTCCAATCCAAATATTGGGACACGTGTCCGAATATCGCCAGATTACTTCCTTTTGTCAGGTATGAGAAATAAAAGACACGCATTGTACAGAAGAAATAAAACATGAATAAATAAATAAACAACGAAATAAAACGCTTTTGTTCTTATTTGAAACATGATCAATGGAAAATTCTGAGAAAAAAAATCACTATGTGATGAAAAAAATTATTTTTGTCATCATATTGTTTTAAAAATTACTTTTTTGTATGTTTGTTTCACATTCACATGTTTGAAATGACAGGAGTAGAATGTGTGTTTTTCTTTCTCTACAAATGAATGCATTATAACCGCTTGTAATTGGCAAAGGGAAGTAACTCTCGGCTGGCATAAAAAAAAAATCTTAGTCTTTGCATAGGAAGGGTTGTTCAAAATATCATAGGAAAACAAGCGCGAGATGCTCTTGTTCTATTGTCTTTGGTATGTAAACTGCCTTGTCTTGAATATGAGTAATCCTAGAAGTGCCAAATTCAAAGACTCAGTAATTTTACCAAAACATTTGCAAAAATTTCAAAATAACTTATTATATGGCACAGTGATAAGATGCTTGTCTTATATTGCCAGTTAGGTCCATGCTGTCATTTCTGAAACATGAATAAATTTCATTCAGGTAACATGAACACTCCTAGCATTTTCCTCCGATTCTTTTATTGATGAATATTGTCAGAAATACAGGGGCGCTCAGACACTTTCTTCTGATATTGTAGGGTTAATCAAACTCTGAAGTCAGAACTGAATATTTTCAACACATGATCAGTTTTTGTCCACGTCCCACAGATTAGTGCCATTTTCAAATTTTGGTTATTTTCTGATGTATAAGCTTAAAATACCATTGCATTTTTTAATTTTTTTTTGTGTGCGACATTGGATTATGGCAAATTTTGGAGTCAGTCATAACAAGGCCCAAACCCAAACAAAATGGTTATTAGATATTAAGCTTCCTGAAAAGAACGCAGTTCAAAATACTCTCTATTTGTTTCAATAGGTTGTCCCACTGTCAATTTCTGCCACTGCTGAGAACTGGTCAACTTGATCTGTAAGGCAGGGTAATCTGGCCTTATAGAGATCAAGGTCAATGTCATGCTGTCAGAGGTGAACTGAAGGTTAAGGTTGCCACCTTGGTAGTTGACCCCGGTGAAAGTTATCTTGGTGGTGGAATTAATGAGTTGAGGGTTAAAGGTCATTTTGTCATCATGGAGACGAATCCCTCCATATCCAAATAAGACGGACTGCAAGTAACCGCCCATGCCCGTTAGGAAGTTGGTAGCTCCAGTGCCATCTGAATTCTCTGACCACACCTGGACAGAAAGAAAGGTTTGAAGAGTGATAATTATGTGGCAACTGCTCCTGATGAGTGTTATAACCGTATAATGCATATCGTATATCTAAGAGAATTCTTAAATGTTGAAATGATATTACTATGACAAAAGAAAAAAAAAAGAAAATATTTTTGACGTTTATAAGAGCTAAAAGAACCAAATGCTACTGTGCGACATGACAAAAAGACACATAATTATATAGATATGTCAAAAGAATGAGCTATCGTGACAGTCATCAGTCGCCTACCTGTTGTTTCTATTATTCAGTCGATCGATTCATTAGGATGTCAGTCTGTTTGACTGTTTGTCGGTTAATAAATCGATGTCCTGTCTATCTGTCGGCCTGTCTGTCTGTGTGCTCATCTGTCTGTCTGTTTATATATCCATGTGCCTATTTGTCTGTGTGTCTGTCTGTCAGTTTTTCTATCCGTGTGTCTGTCTGCCTATGCTACACACCAGGAAAGGCTTCTGGACATTGAGTATCGATTGATCAAAGAGACTTGCTGCCTTGCTGGTGTTGCCGAGATCCAACCAGCCCAGTAAGAACATACCCCACGTCATGGCCGGGGCGGGACCCACAGGGGTGGACTGGAGAACAATAAACATAACATACTGGCTTTCATGGTCACAGAAGAGGGAGAAGAGGGTGATATTCAACATGAGGAGCATAAAGTATAAGAATGATTGGCAAAAGTTATCTAAAGGCTGTTAAAAAAGGGTTGTTTTTGCTTGTTTGTTTGTTTGTTTGTTTGTTTGTTGTTTGCTGGCCCTACATGTCAGGTGAATAAATTAATCATTTCCCAATAAATCTATCTGAATATGAAACAACAACTTAAAGTGGAAGTTAAGAATCAGTTACTGGGATAATTTCAAGGAAAATGGCAGGGGCATCAGAGCAAATACTCACGTTGTCGTAGATGGTGAGGTCATTGGTTCTGGTTGAGTCGTTCATAGACACCATGAGAGGAAAGCCCAGCAGGACGACGTCGGCCTGTTTGGTTCTGTCATAAATGTGGAAGCCTCTGAACTCCGGGTGGAAATCTTTCTCAGGATCATAGGGCAAATACATTTTCTCACTGACTTCAGTCCATGTGGCGTTCTCAGGCTAGACAGGTAGATAGGAAAGCATAAGGCAAATTTAACCTTGAAAGTGCCAAAGTGCCGATATGCCCAAAGACTGGCTCATTATAGTTTGCAATTACATGTATATGATTTTCGTAAACAATATACAAATCAGAGACGATTTAATCCTTTTCTATTGCCATGACTACATTATCAATTATTGCATCTGAAAAAAAAATGGTTATGGAAACAATAACATTCCGATTACTACAGTTAGAGCTAAAATAAGCATTGAAACACAAAATACAGAAACATCAATGGCTCTGTAGTTATCGTGGTGAAGCTATCCCCATGCGGCACATTATGTGTCCTAACGCAAGAAGTTGTGACATAAGCATTGTAGCTTACAAATGCTTATGAGTCTTATTTACTGAAGACTACATTAGAATAATAATAACAGAGAACAATTATGCAGTGCTTGTTCCCGTACAGTACAGGCTCTATGCGCTTTAGTCTTATCCATAAAACACTGTGCATCTGTTTAATCTCCCGTCCTCTCCTTTGCAAGAGAGATGTTCTCATGATAGTGATCACCGTGAGATCATCAAATGTATTGTAGATATTTTCAGCTGGCCAATGAAAGATCACTGCTTATTTGTGCAAAAAATAAACTGTTGGGCAAACAGTTTCAAAAGTTAATATATCGGGCATGAGCCTACCTGACCCAGTTCTCTTTTGAGCAAGTTGGCAAATTTGAGTGTTAGAGCGGCGATGTTGTTGGTGTAGGCGGAGTCGTTGACAGGATAGTGCCACTCGTCAGGGGGCATCACCTCTATAGTAATATATATATATATACATATACATATGAATTTGACAAACTGATACAGTTTCAAAAAGCCAACTATGTCCTGTTTGTTTTATAACACAGCTTTCTCGAAAAGTGCATCGATCTCTGTGTCAGATACATATGGAATTATTCAGTTCCTAAATTAACAAAAACAAAAATCAAGAAGGTTTACATATACTGCTATAACTTACCCAAAGGTTGGATAGAAGTCCTTTTCAGATATAGTTAATACGAGAGTTAAGACATATATCACAGTTTACTGAAGAAGGATTTATAGGTGTTCTGTACACATGCAATTATTATATTAAGGCCTTAATTTACAACCGAGGAAGTTCTAACACAGTCAGCACAGTTTATTCATAAGATTAAATAAATCTCATTTACAAATAGGACTAATCAAGTCCTTTCTAAGAAAAAGTAGGCACACTGCCACAACCTATAAAGTTTGTATATAGCCTATCATTTACATACGTGAATCATCACCATAAATCTCTATGCAAGTCGCATTTGAAGATTAGTACTCTATATCATAAAAAAGAGCCATGTTTCATTTGTAATATGATATGAATATTGATCAAATCTATTCGCCTTTTGCAAAGTTACGTGATACTGAAAACATCTATTCCTTTGGCCAACTTCCGAGAAAATCGCCTTTAAATATGGTGGCGGGTTTTTTTTTGTTGTTGTTGTTGTTGTTTTTTCGCTCAGCATGAAGGTCACCTCTTTATTCCCTGGTAACGAGCATGTAGAGCTAACATTCATGCTTGAAATTTAGCATAATTATATAAAGGTGATGTATAAAAACAGACTCTGTTTTACAAGTGTCATCTATGCACATGTACCATGACTCAGGCCCTAAAGTACTTCTGACAGGCTTGTGGTAGAGCAGTATATTGTGTTACCTGTATAGGTGTAAGTGTCATTCTCTTTATAATAGGTGCTCCTGGAGACCCAGTACTTGGCTGTCTCCCACACCAGTTCCGCCCCTGAACCATTGACCATGGTGGCACAGTCACTTGTCAGCTGCCAGTACTGGCGGAACATCATAGGCACGTCACCGTTGATGTGTATCTCATATTTAGGGTACGGCGAGCCCGGGCATGTCTCCAGGCCTGAGGAGGATGACAGAGGGAGAGGTAAGGGTATAACGGTGTGAGTGTATCGTACTGTGTATGTGTGTGTGTTTTGGAGGGTGTGTGTGTGTTTGGAGGGGGGAGGATGAAGGGGGAAAGGTTTTTTTCAAACAGTGATACGTTGTGACAAATACGATAAATGATGTTCATAAGTTGGTATACATGTACAATAGTACGAGTCATAATGATAAAACAATCTCAAAGCTGTCATAAGACTATGTAAACATGCGATTGCCATGTGGTTTGCATGCATGTTTATAAATTTCTTATACCACTTTGGTATGGATGATCTTGTCAAATGTAGGCAAAATGTATAGTGTAGTGGGCTGAAATAAGGGGTGGAAAGCGCGATGAGGGAGCGAAGGAGAGGAAGAGAGAGGGGTAATGTTGTGTGCGTGTTTTATAGATATAGATATGTACTTATATCGCTGTTCTCATTAATAGAGATGTATGTGATGGGATAAAAGTGGGAGGGGGGATAACAGTGTGTGTATTTTTTGTGTGGTGGAGATGGATAAGAATGGGTGGAAAGAGTCGCAAGCAGAGAGGAAAATGTATGATTCACATGAATTGGAAGGAGGCAGGTGAAGTAGAGAAAAAGAAAGGGATGGGAGGTTGGGGAGGGGGAAAGGATACTTACTTTAAACCATCTATAAATTTCCTCCTTTTTGTTTTGTTTGTTTGTTATTTGTTTTTTTCAGTTAAGTTTAGATGAAGATAGTTAAGTTTTAATGTTGTATAAATTAGTTTAAATTAGACTACATTTGTTTTGGAAGGAGAGTGGAGTAGTGAAGAGTTAATGGTTTCTAATAACCATGAAAAGAATGCAAATAATGTAAATCACACTTTACACCAACTTCGAACATGCTACTAAAAGTATTCTTCCAACAGCAATCGCATATTGAACTGCTATTCCCTTTACTTTTGCTACCGAACAAAAAATTCATGTACTACCCATCATCTTTTCCTCACTTTTCAAGGCTAAACAAATAGGTAAAAGGGCAAAGCGGATAGGAACGTACCAGTAAAAGCAGACTCCCAAGGAAATTTTGCTCCGTCATGGCCCATCTGCTTAGCCAGCAACTTGGCCGACCCCAGAGTTCTGGTTCTTGTTGTCAGGAGAAGGTGACCCAGATCTGGGTACAGCAGAGCAATGGGTGGAAACATCCATGTGTCTTGGTCCCAGAATACGTGGCCGTTATAGCCCTGCGATTTTGGAAATGGGGTGGGGAGGAAGGGAAGAGGACAGGAGGGAGTCGGGGCAGGGGAGGGGGGGGGGGAAGAAGGAGTGAGTTAAGTATGAGATAACAGGGGACACTGATGAGGTTTTTTTGTGGGGGTTTTTTTTTTTGCATGATTGGGTGATGCCTGGAAATGACGAATTTGATCCACAGTGAAGTTGAGCAATGGACTCATTCTGAGTCTCTTCCTAGAGAAAGGTTTAACCACATGATACCTGCAATCAGATTGTAAACGATAGACTTGGACAATGGGGGAGCTAAAATAGCATTGTGAACAACGCAACTTGTCTTCAGCATCAGGGATGCGTTCAGGGTTAATCAACGTATCCTCTTGCTCTGTGCCGTGTTTGGCATTGCGGCGTAATAACGAGTATTGTCATAATATGAAGTGTTCACAACAAGATGTGTTTCACGATGTGAGCAAAGAATCAGAGTGCCTGTACTATGTGCGACTCACAATGATAAAGAAACAGAGCATTGATTTCCACCAAGTGATCACAAGGAGATTCCCTACGAGCCATTGCAAAGAATCTGAATTGCATGGAAAGTTATTCCATCTATTACCTTGTTCTGTTTGGACACAGGAATTCGTTTGACCAGGTCTATTACTTCTCTTTACCAAACAGAAGCGATGTAAATAGGAAAAATCATTTCCGCTCTCTGCTTGAAACGTACATCATGAGAATTAAAAAATCAAATTGAGAGGATTTTTTGTCTCATTGCTATAATTCTATCAGTTGTTTCTTATGATCACTCTTTCAAATGACAAGAAGAAAACTGTTGTTTTTTTTTCCTCTTTACAATGTTTGTTCAAGGCTCTGTGTGGGTGGCAAAGAAAAGGAATAAGACTGGTCACAATAAATTCCTATTGTTGCTACTAAAAAGATGCACACAGGTTCATGCTATATGAATTGTTTACAGAATGATGTATTCGATGATGTAAACAAAAAAGCCTAGGACCTCTAAATCTGACAACTTACACATTTAAATTAACGAAGTCTCTGCCATCATCTTTGTAATATATATGTATATATATACAAGTAGAAATTTGGAGAGTATTTTGCCCACACAGCAGCGTCGATTCCTATCTTTATCTGAATTTTAACTGCACGGCGTTTCTAATGTATTAAGCACACACACAGATCTCCCAGATACATCTGCCATTACCTAAGAAGGCTAGATAGGGGGCTTCCCTGGCCAGGAAACGAGGGCACCATTTAAACACTGAGAAGAAAAAAAGTAGGTATCTTCTAAATTTCTCCCATTCTCCAGTACGATTCAACCCACAACACTTTTCACATTGTCATCGAGAGATAGACGTCTAATACACTGTGCCTTCCCAAGATCTTACTGTTTTGCCAAGGTCAAGCTAAATACATGTAATTAAATAGACTTGTTCCAAATACGGCATTGCTCAAATGATATGGTGACTGTTTCAAGTTCAACATGTTTGAACTGGCACATGATAGAGACACTCAAGTCTTTTTTTTTTTTTTTTCATAATATGAAACATAAACCACTGTAAACACTTCATGCAGTATAACTTGTTATTGAAACAGCATATTAACGTTTGTCAATTTTCTCTAAAATGTTGGCGAAGACTTTGTAAATAAAATGTTTCCAATATTTTTGGCCTACCCAGCCATGAGCACCATGAGCGAGACCCCCAGGAGACAGACCAATGAAAGGCCAGGAAGGAAGGCTGCCATTGAAGGGGAGGGAAGACAGGATGTAGTACAAGCAAGCGTAATTGATCCTTGCAATGGTTACGTTCCCTTCCACGTCGATTCTCCCTCGGCTCCAGACCCGCGACCACTCTTTTACATGGTTGGACAACAGAACACCATCTTCAAAGGCCATGAGAGCTGAAAATGAGAAAGAAGAGAATGCGATCGCTGTATTGGATCATGGATTGGGTGAAACACAATTATGCAGAGAGAACGGCTTTCACATTCTTTGTTTTCAAAGTTAAAGGGCATAGTTTTTCATCGGGCTAATTAACTCCTGCCTGATGAACTCTTGTTACCACACAAAAAAGAGTATTAAACAAGCACTGTAGAAGAAAGAAAAAAATCAAACACATTCCCTGTTTATATCTTTAAATACGGATGACCGACACTTCTGACAGAATTAATATGATTTGAAGAAGAATAAAACATTTTCCTTATACATGTACCATGAACTTTTAGAATTATCCATGGTATACATTTCAAACGAAAACTATATTTTTTATATTTATTTTTATTTATTTATTTATTTATTTATTTATTGCCCTGTTTACAGAGTTTGTTTAACAATCCATGTATCTGCCTGGCAAAGGGAAGTAAATAGGCTTGTGAGAAAAATAAAACCTTTTAGTTATAATTTCCCTTCACGTAAGTGTTTTCTGCATGTGGTGTACGATTTCTAATCTATCTGATATTATCCCAATAATGAACATGTTAAGAAATAAGCGTTGTAATATCGTTGGCATCCCTCAGAATCAAAATAGTATTGTTCTTTGCAGAGTTTTAGCTCTGTTCTTTTTTCTCTTTTTTTTTCTCCTCAACTCTATGCCAAGTGATTCCGCAAATTGGGAGATGTCTTGCTGCACAGCCTGCTTCCAATTCAGGTGCCCGTAGGCAATGGTTTGTGGAATCAAATTCCGAGCACACCAGTTCAGACCTACCGAGGCTCCATTCAGCAAGAACGATGTCCCTGTCCACGTTGATGATCGTCACAGCCAGAAAGCTCTGGGATGTCTGTCCCTCCGACATTGACTGTGTACCCTGGGTTATAGAAGAGTCAATTACTGAAAATGAGGAGTGTGGAAAAACAAACAGCATTAAGTGATCATATCCAAAGTTTGACAAAAATTAGAGTTTTTATTTCCTTTCCTGTGTTTTAGTATTGATAGCTCCAGACTTTGGATGTATTTTTATGTGTATTTTAGTTCGTTTTGTAAGACCACAAAAGAATTGACAGCATAAGGCTAGTCTTGTTCAAATGGCTAGGAGCATAGTATAACAAAGCAAAACAAAACAAAACAAAACCATAAGAAAAAATATAAATAAACAAATAAAAAAAATATGATTTAACACGATTTCTATTTCCACTATTCACATATTATCACTAGTAGGGAGATCGTTCTAAAAGTGTTAATAGAGACTAATACAGATCAAAATTTCTGTGACATTGCCACTAGTAATGTTAAAGAAATGACAGTTCATACTTTAGGTGATACACTCACTGTATGTATCCTGGAGCAGATTGAACTGAAAAGAATGAGCAGCCAGTCTTTGATTAGATTCAATTAAAATTACTATCTGGCATCTACTTTATTTAAGACTTACTTTTGGTTTTGGATCCTACATGAGTTTTTGAAATATACTGATAAATACTTAAAGTTATCTTTTTAAAAAAAATCTAGTCAAATGTTCCCTATCTTTGACAACTACACTCATTCATCACTCCAAAGGTTTTCACAGAGCACTCCACATATTCACTTGATACCTGAGCCCACTTACGTCCAAAGAGGTTGAGTTGAACATGTAGAAGTCTGTCCGAGGTGCCAGCTCAGGATACTCTGCCACTCGTGTCCTCCCATGCCGAGTACTGAAGCCACAATACAGCAAAGTCAAAATTTAAACATAGAGAATCATAGCTAAGTCTATGCCAAAATGGTCACATCCCTTCTCTAAAATCATCCCTCCCTACTCCTCCCTCCCCCCTCCCCACACCCAAGCCTCTTAAAGAAAATAAAGTAGAAACAAAAAAGAAAGAAAGAAAGAAGGAGGACGGAAGATAGGAAGGAAAGAAGGAAGGAAAGAAAAAGGAAGGAAAGAAAGGAGGAACGAAGTAAGAAGAAGGAGGAAGGAAGGAAAGAGGAAGGAAAGAAAGGATGAAAGAAAGAAAGACAGGAAGAAAGAAAAAAGAAAGAAAGACAGAGAGAAAGAAATGAGAAAGCTGGGGAAAATTGAAAGCAAAATCCCTTATTTTGTGTTTACTACTGTTTGCTTTTTAACTTAAATCTCATTCGCTTTTCATCCGCAACATTTTCTTAATCTCTCTTTACTGTTTTCACATGCAACAGCTGTGTCTGAGCCTCTGCTAAATACAGTTCATCCTATTTATTCATGATACAGAGCGATTTATAACTAAATATCGACAAAGTTGACAATAACATTAATGAAAGATCTCAAAATTAAGGAACTATAGAAAACTTTTTCTCTACCTTGCTTTTTCTTACAAATTTTGTTCTCAAATCTACCATTTTGAACAGTTTTGTCCACGATAACTATTGATATTTATATTGATCTCCAAGTTATCCATCAGTCATGGTCGACTTCATATTGTCCAAAAACTAGAAAGGTGGATAGACATGTAAGTAGCCAGGTAGATAATTAGGCACGCAGATAGGTAGGTGGGTAAAGTAAGTAAGTAGGTAGGTGAATAGGCGG
>JBCEWB010705105.1:0-17126 GCA_039654565.1 Peronia peronii | reverse complement strand
CACAGGAAGCCAGGGGACCGTTGAGTCACTGAAAAAATGCGGGTTTTCGATCTTCGTGTCCTTCCATCCCCCGATGCTGGACCCGCTAGTCGATCCCGGCCCGTTTTCTCCGTAAGCAGACGCCAAACCACAGAGCCTCTGCGCCCCCCAGTTAGTATCTTTGGTAGATCTATAACTTTTTATGTCTGTGACTGTGAATGACACTTGACGAGATTGGCCTTGAACCTGAAGCGGGAGGTCACTGTGTTAAAGTTCGGCTGAATAAGTGATCAACAGTGACAATGGAGGAAGGTATCTTGATCAACTGCACGGTAATATCAAAGGAGGTGATCAGCTGCAATGGGACAGAATACGATTTGCCAGAAAGCGTTTTAACCTATAAGGATGAATGGTTTTGGATATATATTGGTATCTACACCGCGCTCGTGTTATTTGCAGGTGAGCTCAAATAACTGATGGTCTCGACTAGTCTAGATCTCACCTAGCCATAAATCCACCGCTTAGATCCAGACTATTGCTAGAAAAAAGTCTGAATGTAGTCTAACTCCAGAATCTGGTTGGAACGAATAGATTCGTGCAAGGAATGACATGTCCCTAGTCTTATGACAAAATAATTCCATAATTATGAGCATTCCATTTTCAGCAGAAATTTAAAGACGTTATGACATGTAGCTCGGTGACTGCGAATAGACAGGAAGTTTGTGACAAGGAAGAGAGCCTAGATCTAGATCTAGTTGCCTTTCATTTGTTTACATCTAGATTCTAGATCAACATCGTTCAGAATGGCACTGAAAATGAGCATTTGGTTACTTTTGTCCCCATTCCTGTCAAGGCCATATGACTTGATTGTTGCATGTGAGTGTCCCAGAAACAACTAGAGTTACATGTACTTTTTTAGTGTGTTAAGTTTTATTTGGGCCTTTCAATCCCCTGTGACGGGGCTTATCTCGGCCTTTATTGGTAATCATGTCAGGCCGCGGCAAAGTTGGTAGCTCTCGGTGTGCTGGAGATCTTGATGTTGTTTAGCATCTCCGTGCCTGTCCAGAAACTCACACACCCACATGTCCCTAAGGACACCTGTAAAAAGTGCCAAAAGGTAAAATAGGGTTTAGTGTGTAGTGGGGAGAAGTCACTTATATTTGCCCAGACTTGCTTTGTTATGTAGAGTGGAACCCCAATAACATGCCCACCCTTGGGACCAAACTCGAAGGATCGTGTTATCAGGGTGAGCATGTTATCAGGATCAGTCATTTTTCTTGTCCAAACCCATGCTGATTTTTGGAAACATGAAAAAAAGGTTTAGGAATAATACATTTGAAATAAAAACAGAACATAGATCTATATTTATTATATATGTACTCATTACAGTCAAACTGTTTTCACAGAAAGTCAGAAAATTTTGTCTGAATAGATCTTATGAGAGGTCAGATAATTGTGTCTGTTAGAGGAGGACACTTCCCAATAAAATCTAGGCTTCTCATCCTAGAAGTTTGCATTGTTTTGAAAAAAATTCGCAAGTTTTCACAAGATCCTGGGATGTGACTTTAAAATTATACCATCAGTGGAATTTCAAAGAACAGTAAGATCCTGTAGGCAGTGTCGTCATCATAATCATCAAGTGTAGATTATCTAACTAGACTAGATCTATTTTCTAGATCTAGACCGCGAATAGTGGCCCTCTTGCATTAGTCTCTCGAAGACCATGAGCATATTATTTGCTGTTATCGGTACTCGTATGCGCTGATTTTCCATCAACTCTCACGCGACTACCCGACTGCACATTGTTGGGTGTGGGGAATTAAGTGCAACAAACTTCAATCTCGGTCTTCAAAGTCAAACAGCCACCAAACAGCAGTTCCACTCTCGTCCAAAGCATGCGCAAAACTCTTCGTCCAGTTCCATTGTTAGGTCTATTGACTATTGTACAGTACTTGTATCTATAAAACTATTAAAACCGCGATCAACAAAAGTCGGCAGTTGAGCGGCCAAAAGTAGGAGAGTCAGCAACAACCAAAAAAAAGTCGGAATTCCGACTGAAGTTGGAAGTTTGACATCCCTGTTATTAAAAGGGTAAATGTATTAAGTATGTTGATTAAGAGTTTTTTCCCATTAGAATTTAAAGTTTGAAAAGTTTTTAAAACTTGGTAAGTGAGTCTCGATGCACGGCGAGATAGGCTAGGTGACAGTGCACAATGCACGGTGATTCCACTGGTCAGTGGTGTGTTGTAGAGTAGTGTATAGGCTTTTGACGCTGCGCGCCACAGACACGGTTGAAGTTGAAGACAGGGGAACGAGAGGTGGGCTCAAGCGAAGCCTAGTTAACCTAACATTATGACACTGACCACATGTGCGTGTGAAAGGGGTGAGATGGGACCCACATTAGGCTTGATACGTGTACTACATGTAGTAGGCCTACTGGCAGCAACAATGCACAGGTTAGCGAGAAAGTGGGCTTTTCAGTGTTTTCATGGCACGCGGCTAGCACGGACAACTGACAACAGTTACTGTCCAAATGAACTGAACATGCTATGCGGGTTGAGCACACAAACCTGAGCTTGTTATTGAAAATAAATTAGTATGTTTAAAGAAGGGTTGAAACCGGACTTCGTGAGAAGGTTGTGTTAAACGGGAGATCATGTTAAGCCATGATCATGCTAGCGAGGTTCCACTGTATCTTAATGTCATATGTTAGGGATAGGTATCAGTTGTTCAGGCAAAGATAAAAGCTAGAATGTAGAATGAAAAGTGAGAAATGAACATTAGCATTTAAATTTCTGGTTTTTTTTACAGATGGAAGTAAATATTGCTGTTGCATTGAAACCTATAATGTATCTTTTGTTGATGACATTGAATATGAAACACAACATGATGAAATCAGGCATTGATAAATTGTTTAGCATATATAGAGTTGTTGGTATCATTTTAAAGCCGATTGATTTCCCTTCCTATTGGTAAAACAGTCTTTGTTCTATCTTGAGTAGAAGTCGACATATTGGCAGTTACACAGTAGAGGTGATCTGCTGCTGCACCCGAATTTAATGAGAAAATGGCCGATTACTTTTGTTAATCCTGATTATTCCTCTGTTAGGTAATGTTGGTAAATTAAAATTTTTGGACATTTACGCAATATACTTCATCAAATTTAACTCTGAAATACATTTTTAAATAGATATAGAACAGTTTGGTTAAAAAAAATAAATTACATTAAAAATTCACTCACTGTTGAATAAATCGTAATTTTGTCTATTTGAGGAGGACCTGATTTCATCATAATGTCTCATATGTGTCTGTCACCTGAAATTTAAAGCAACTACAGTGACTGTTGAGACACCAACAAAATCATTGAAAATAAACATATTACTATTAGCAATCATTGTAATTATGACAGCAAAATTAGATAATATAAACACAGAAACTATTGTTTTCTATTTTCATTCTTCCTCAGGCCTTATGTCTGGTCTCACAATGGGTTTGCTGTCTTTAGACTCCACAACTCTGATTACTATGAAAGATGGTGGGACCCCTAAGGAGAAAAAATATGCGACTAGAATTCTGCCTGTGGTGAAACGGCATCATTTACTGCTCGTCACACTTTTATTGGCAAATGCAGCAGCTGTAGAAGCCATGCCGATCTTCCTTGATAGAGTGTCCAATCCAATTATTGCTATAGTAATCTCCGTGACAGCTGTCCTCATTTTTGGGGAGTAAGTGTTGGTTTCCTTCCTCATATTTTTATAACTCAAGAGATTCCATGACAACCATTAAATTTCAATGTTTATTGCACAATTGCAAAAATGCACAATTATTTTGGCAGTTTCTTTACAAATTCAATTAACTCACCGGCAATGGTTCCCGAGAGGGTCATGGGTAAGCCTGCCAATCTCACAGAACAGATCCCGTGACCCTCTCGGTGTCGGTTATGTAATTTTTTTGCGCAAAATCGGTGCCCGAGACTGTCTCAAGAGCCATCGTCAATGTTACTTGTATATCCTGTTAGGGCGAGTTGTTCTTAAGTAACAACAGAGGTAGAGGGGAAGTCACTCTCACGGGCTAAGATCATCTGTTTCCAAGCAGAATGGCAGTAAACAGTGAAACTTCGCAAAACATTTCACCAGGGAAACAATTCCAACTCATAGTGACATAAGTGTGTGTTCTGATCCCAACGATCCTGAATATGAACTGGAACACCATATTTGGCCTCACAGTGGCATTTCCATTGGTAGAGGTGTGAGCAAAGACAAGGGTGAAACTGTAACGGTCGTATCTAGATCTGGCCCTACTACTCACTCCGCATCAACAACTTCTGAAGCTGCATCAATTTCTAGTTCTACAGCTGAAGCCCATGAGCCTATAATTCATACAGAAGGCAGTGACATTGATTATTCTTCAAGTGATAGTGACCCAGAGGACTACAAAACTCATGAAATTCGTGACCTGGTAGTCGATGTTTCTGAACTGTCTGACCAGTGGACAGAGAACCTAGGTGGA
The DNA here is from genome assembly GCA_039654565.1 of Peronia peronii. Classification (NCBI taxonomy): domain Eukaryota; kingdom Metazoa; phylum Mollusca; class Gastropoda; order Systellommatophora; family Onchidiidae; genus Peronia; species Peronia peronii. Next base: position 12,638 of record JBCEWB010705105.1, on the reverse strand, counting down.
TTTCTGTCCATTCCAGCATTCAAAGGACTCCTTTGAATTTTGTTTTATGTGTTTCCTCCAGCATTTAGCAGACTCATTCAAAGCAATAAACAACACACATGGTCATTGTTAGTATGTTTTATCAATTTTATTTCAATGCAGGTGTTCTTCCAGAAATTCTTCAGAAAATCAAAATACATGTCAATTTTGAAAAATCATAGAAAATAAAAATCTAGAGATAAAGCATTCAAATTTGTTGCATTTTAATCAGCATGAGTTCAGATTATCCATGCATGATAAAATTTCATGTCAGTTGGATAAATAGGGGCGATGCAATGATTTTTTAAAAATATCCCTGAAAAACTCACTCTCCAACACTTGTAAGGTGCCACGACACTTAGTCTTCAGTGAGCTAATGGTGTCTGAATAGATGTTATAAGAGGGCAGATAATTGTGTCTATTAGAGGAGGACAGTATACAACTAGAAAAAATTTCATTTTTTTTTTTTACTGCATTATAATAACTCAGACGTTTTGACCTTTTGCATTTGTCTTTTACTTTTGTGAGTGTCATGAATGAAAAAATCATCATATGTATATATATATATAGATATACTAGAGGAGAACCCACGGCCTCCCTGGGAGATTTTTTAAATATAGCCTGCGACTTAGTGTGGCAAAGCGTGCGCACCTCGATATTGATATTTTGGTTGATTAAACTGAATATTACTCAAAGAAAATGTGTTTTGAACGCATCATACTGTCAAAAATACACTTCAGATCAAGCAGCCTCGCGAATTTAGTATTCAATTATTTATCACATTTTTGGAATAACATCAAAAATTATAAGCTTTTTTCAAATTTATGTACAGAGAAACAGATATCCATATGCATCAATGTCGTATGCCAGATTTCATATTTGAATCCATTTAGCAGTTTTGGAGTCTGTAAGCCTATTGTGGGTTTTGTTGCAGATTTATAGTAAAGATATATGAATGCTCCTGTTTTTTTATTCTAAAATATTATTTTAAAAAATTGTTGACTTTGATCTTTTTTATGTTTCCAGTTCAAAAGAGGAATTTCACAGATGTGGTGTTTGTTATGTTTTTTTTTAATATTATTTCCCTCATTTGCAGTAACTTCATAATTTGGTTTCATGAGAACATTGGACTTCAACATTTAAAGAGAATTATTGAATTTGTTTGAATTTCTCATTTATGCAGAGTTGTCCCACAGGCTATCTGCACACGATATGGTCTGGCCATTGGTGCTTACCTGTCTCCGTAAGTTTCCTTTTTTTTTTCCTCTCTTTTAAATCTGTGATTTGTGGTATGGTGTCATGTCATGTTTTACAAAGTTAGAATTATTATGATGTAATGAAGCATGAATCAGTTGTGTTCAGATATGTAAAAGAAAGGTGATGTTGAGGATTCTGCACGCAATTTAGGAAAGAATATTTATTTATATTATTTTAAGTTCTTAAGTCGCATAATAATTTCCAGCACATTTCCTTTTATAATCACAAAATTTGTCTTTGAAGTTATTTTTCTTGTTATAACAGGCTTGTGTACTTCCTAATGGGTGCATTTTTCATCATCTCCTACCCATTGTCAAAGTTACTGGACTGCTGTCTTGGGACTGAGCATGGCACATTTTATAGAAGAACTCAACTAAAAGCACTGATTGATATTCATGGTGAAGATTCACAGGCTGAAGGCTTGGGTGGAAGGGAAGATACCCTCACACATGATGAAGTGGCCATCATTAAAGTAAGATGACTTAAGTCATGCTACTGCTTTACACACTTAGCAGTATTCATGTCAAACTGAATGTTTTGTGAAAAGACCAATATATTGAAAGTGCAAAAAGTGTTGTAATTCGATTAAGTGCTCACATCAAGTATCAGAAGGATACACAGTTTCTAGCAGCCCGAGTTGTCTGTTCATGCTTACTTGACAAATAAATTATACTTCATGGCTGATAAAATCTAGGCATGCTTTCAGCATCAACCAAGAACTCATGACTAATTTTGTGATATTTATTTCATCCAGGGATGTTTGGATATGAAGAACAAGACTGCCAAAGATGCAATGGTCAAGATTGGAGAAGCTTTCATGCTGAGCATAGATGCAAGAATGGATCATGAAACTATGACGCATGTAAGCTGAAAACAAATTTAACTCTTAAGTAAACAAATCATTGAAATCACTTGTGGCCATACCTGTCTGACTATATTTATTGCCTAAGTGATATTTTCATGTAGAGAAGCACTGTAGTCCAGACATAACCATATACTCCTGGCTTACATCAAGCCATTGCATTAATCATGTGCTCTAGTTTCCCCCTCCCTTTCCCCCCTCCCCCCCCCCCCTCCTCTCCCTCCTCTGACCCCACTTCCATTTGAAATATTTGAAACTAGTTATTGATAGCTGAAAAGCTTGCATCAAAATGATATCTATCAATTTCATGTGAGCTCCTGAGTTGCCAACCCTTCTCCCTATACCATACCCTATACAGAATTATTCAACATTTTGTATAACTACTTGGATCAAACTATTACACAAGGAGATGTCTTTGTGTCCATGTGATGTAAAATCACAGTAAATTTAAGTCATTATTCCTGGCCATTGGCATGGGATGAGAATCAAAAACGAGATCCAGATATCCAAATCAGTGGGCCAATCCTGATATCCAGGTTAATCCATTTTTGATCTATTTTCAGAAATCTATATTTAGAAACATTGTTAGAGGTTATTTTAAAAATCCCTCCATGTTGCTTAGTTTGGTACGTAGAAATTATCTGCAATGACTCTCTCCAATGATATTTTTACATGAATGATTAGATCAGGCTGTCAGTTTACACTGATTTAATCCTACTAAATACCACAAGACAGGTCTTCTCAATAAATCAAGTGCTGAGAATTTCATGCAGTGTGTGATTTCAGTCATCCAGATATTCCTATAATTATATATTTAACACTCCACCATTCTTTGTAGGCTTCATCTCACTATCCATTTTTTTCAAGTCAGGTGTTGTTCAATCAATATTTTTATTGTTTTCACAGGTTTTATATTTTTTACTGTAATATATATATATATAATTTTTTTTTTGGCCAACAGATGATTGAAAGGGGACATTCTCGTGTCCCTGTTTACGGAGTGGACAAGACAAACGTAATTGCCTTACTTCTAATGAAGACCTTGATCAAGTTGGACCCCGATGATGCAATCCTGGTTCAGAAGTTAGTGGGAGATGAACGTTACTCACGGGCAGCCTTGTTTATCAATTCTGACATGCCCTTGTTTGATCTGCTGAACTTGTTCCAGACAGGACGAAGTATGTTAGTGCCACTGTATTGAGACAAATTTATTTTCTTTTGTAGACTTGTGTGAGGTTTTTATTTGTGCATGTATGTGTGTGTGTGTGATGCATTTAGTGCATAGTAATATGTGTTTTGGTCATTTTGTTTCAGCAAAATAACGTTCCTTGCATGAGGAGTATTGTATTTAGCCTTTACAGTTGAGTGGAGTTTTGAAACAAATTTTCTACTTTGTTTTGTTGTTGTTTTGTCATTCTTTTTTTTTTCTTCACAATCTCAGAATTTTTTATTTTATTGCATTTGCAGATGTTCTGTTTGAGAGCTTTGGAGTTCTTTCACATTAGCTAATTTTCCATTTTTCACTGACAGGTCACCTGGCAGTTGTGAAACATGTCAAGATGAAGGAAGCTCCTGATGTAGAGCTAGATCATGCAGAATCTGCACCGTTGCTTGTGAATATCGAGGAAACTGACAGGACTCATGCCCCTGATGATGATATCCAAGAGGGAGTATGAAGATTTCATTCACATTGATATGTGATCAATTAGCTGTAAAAGAAAATCCAAAAAGGGATGAAATTTGAACATAAAATCAGCCATTTTGTAGGCTACTGACTTTTTTCATTTATTTTTCTTTTATCCCATTGCTGTTGTCCCACTTAGCATCCCAGGGAGGAAATGCTTGTGATCTCGGACTGGCACAGAACATTTATTCAACTAGTTAATTTTTTAATCCAGGATTGCCAGTATTGTGAAACATTTCAGTAACTGCTATATTATTTGATGTTATTTTTACAAGTTCTTCTTATTTGTAGAATTAAGTTGTTTACAATTACTGCAATTTTCATCAATATATATATCTGGACTTAATTTCATTATAGAATTAAGCTTGTTATTTTATAGAAAGAATATTATCTTATACAAAGATATTATGATAAATGTAGTAATTTTATATGTCATATTTTCAGGCTGTGGTTGGGATTATCACACTTGAAGATGTGATAGAAGAATTGTTGCAGGAAGAAATTGAGGATGAGAAAGATGTTGTGCAGGAGATCTCTCACAAACTACATTTTTCTATAGCCAAAAGAAGAAAGAGTATGGTAAGTACTTTCAGAAAATGGTTGAGGATGGGTAGATACATATTCCTAGTCTAAGCAGAATGACTCCTTGAAGTGCGCTGATAATTTTGCAAAATCAGTAAATGCTGAACTTGGAAGTTTGTCAGAATATGTCACTATGTTAACTTATATCTTATTCATTTTATATAATTGCATAAATGCAATGATAAAGTGGATAGTTTCAGCACAGCATTCTTGGGAAGAAAAATTGCAAGATGCTAAAACAATGTTGGGGAAAGATAATGTAGATGCATTACAATTGTCGTGTCAAATATTTGTAATGGTTTGCTTTGTTTTACCTTGTGGCTGTCATGATATATGTATATAGTGTTTTTGAATACCAGTCAATGTATTTTATGTGCATGGAATGAAAGTAGTCATTTGATAAATTTTACTTCATAAGGTTTATCCTTTTTTTCCCTTTATCAACAGTCAATAAACTGTCAAGAACAGTAACTATAAAATTATGTCGTATTCCATCAGAATTCTAAATTTAGCACAGCTTGTAATCTTATATGCTTTTTATGCAAATTGCTAGTGTCTTGGGTTTCAAAGGAATGAATGATATATTGCTAAAACATATATTTCAATCAACCATATGTATTAACACCTTTTTGTTATATGTAGCTAGTGCATGGATGCTTTTATTTATTCTCTCAATAAAAGTATATGCAAGTATATGCAATATAACTAACAAACAGCTGAAACTTAGTCAAACCACATAATATTTAGTTGGCACTAAATGATGGGTTTACTGCTTTTGTGGGAAGTGCTAACGGTATATAAGCAGATGCGCTAACTAAGACAGTACATTTGGATAGCTTTTTCTTCACAAGTACACCACAAAAACAAGTACCTCTCGCAATTACTTCAAGTAAAGACACTGTTGTCTCATTGGTTCTTAGGAAGTGGCATGGAATTCAATTCCAAAAGCTCATTGTACTTTTTGGCAGGTAATTTTATGACCAAAACCTTCAATTTCTGTTTTAGGTTTAAAGCCTCGATTTATGTTGTGGTTGGTTTTGTTTTGTTTTTGTTCTTGTCTTTGACTTGGCTATATGAGCTGTTTTCACCAAATGTTATATTTCTGGATGACTGAAGTTCCAGAATTAGTATTGGAGCGCTTGGTGCCACTTTCATTATCATCATGATTGTCTGTCATTCTTTCTAAGGTACAGGTTGTGGACCTCCACCTGCCCTTGAGACAATTTCACCATTTCATTCTACATTTTTTTTTTTTTTTAATGGCATGGTCCAAGCAGCTGTTAGAGATGATTTATAGCCTACCCTGCAGTCTGAAAATTTCAGTTGGGGATTCAATCCATGGGTGTGTCAGATGGTGCTGACATTCTCAGCATATGTCCTGTTCAATGCATCTCCATTTGCCAGTTTGTCTCTCTGCGAGTGTCTGGTTTGTCTTTTTTTCACACCTCTTTATTATTGATGTTTTTTCTGGCAGTTGTTTTCAGAGAATCTCTCTCAGGCAGTAATTTAAGAGGGAGTGTGGAGTTTCCAGGTTTCTTTGTTTGTTTTGGTGGTTGCTGAGGTTTCTGCCACAGACCATGTAATGCTCAGTTCATCTGGAGTTAAAACGTGGAATTTATGTGCAAGCAGACATACGTTGTCTTACATATTCTCTGTGATTGGATAAAAAGAGTCCAAGCTTTTACTAGTATTTATAGTTATGCAATATAAACAACTTTGATGTCACTTCTGTTTCTCCCTCTTTGTCAGCATTTTTCTCTAGCACCAGTTTCTGAAGGTTTGAGCTTATAGCAGTTAGTCCAAGTAGCTGCTAAGTTGCCAAGAGGGCTGCACTATCTGATGGTACTGATTTCACATTAGCATTACAGGATCTTAATAAAGTCTAGGGAGATATTTTTCACCTTTCCTATTTTCCAGAACTGGTTGAAAATAGTCGGGTCTTCACTTTTGTCACTTCAGTGTCTGATTTTGGCTTGTTTTTCATGTTTGTTGATTTTATTGTCAAAACAGGTCAGTGTTTCCAGATTCCCTAATATTGCTTCATGTAGAGTGGTTGGATTTTCCAACACTAGATTTCATTCTAAGGGCTTCGGTTTTATTCCTGGGTATGTGCATAGGCTCACATTTTTGACTCTGTAGTTCAGTTCCTCTTCTTTTTTTTTCTTTACCCATCTATCTATAGTATGTATATGAGAGCAGAGCCAAATCATTGACATGATCATCAAGCAGTGTCAAATAGTTCTGGAGCCGGTGCAGTGTTCATTTCATATAGCAGATTTAAGGATCTAAGCTGCATTATAATGCTTGACAATGGTTTCATCATGTGACTCAATATTTCACTAAGAAACTATTCATATTTTGCTCAATTTGATTACATCTAAGAGATGTACTTTGACAATTATTCAAAATTTTGACCCAGTGCCATGAGATTTATAAGACATATAATGCCCCAGTCGCAGTTAAATAGAATTTAGAACAAAAAAAAAAGAGAGAGAGAAAACAGACATTAGAAAATGACATGAAATTTAAGTTTTTCCTTTTTTCTTAAATATTTTTTTTCTGACAATATATTTCTCACAGACAACAAGCTGATGGTCGGTTTGTGCTGTATATTCAAAGAAAAGAATGCTAATTGCAATATGTAGATGTGTTTGAGATTTAGCAGAATGTCCTTGAACAAAGGATTCACAGTGTTAGGCACCATACAAAACAAAGATTCGATTTTGTTTTTCATTTGCACAATTTAGAAAGCCTTGCAATTGTTGCCACAGTACTGCATTTTTGCTTCAAGTATGTGTATCATGTATGGCTCATTGTTTCAGTGGGACCCAGTTACGGTCTGTTGAAATGGTTTCACTATATATAAGTACTTATCATACTAACACATTTCTTCTCACAAATTTGTCAACGCTGACATTGAAAACTAGACTTCATTCACACAATACATAATTCTTTTTCCCAGATGGATAATCCGACTTGCATGTGTTTGTTCAGCTTTCTGTTCTCGCCACTGACAAATCCACTCAGTGTTGAAACATGTGATGTTGTTGTGTAAATAACTGCGAATTCTCTTCTTTAGAGTTTTACATGTGTATGGCTGTTGCTGTTTATTTGTATCACAACAATCTACATGGGTTGGTTTGAAGATCTGAGACTGGGAGTCAAAAATATTCAGTTACACAGAAAAGCTCATCTGTTTATTTAGCAGTTTGCGTTCTAGTTTTCTTTTTTTCTTTTTCCAAATTCTTTTGTGGTTTTTCTTTGAATTTGATTTCATTTTCTCAGGTTTGTTCAAGGATACAACCAAACCAGCATAGCCATTTCCTGTGTTACACTAATCATTCCACCTGTTTACTTAGCATTTGCAGATGACTGTTCCTATTTTTGCTGTCTGTGTTTTTTTCCCCCTTTACTCTTTCATTTTCTCAGTTACTTCGAGCTGTGAGCCATCCACCACACACTAGTTTTGACCGGACAGATGATGACGTACTACCACTGAGTATGCACAGATACTTGTAACGCTTCGGTGTAATTTGGTTTGATTATACTGCAGACAATTGACTTATTGCTTCCTCTTATAAAGACACTGCTTTTGCCACGCTATAGAATTTGTTGACTAAACTGTACATGCTATTTAGGAACATGCTATGAAAAAAAAAAAAAAAACGAACAAAAAAATTTACAGTCCAGGCCAAAGATGCCGTCATGTGATGAAAGTTCATGCCTCATTTTCTACTGGTCATAAGTGTTAACCACTTGAAGACGACCACAAGACTATGTTTGGTGATGGGGTAGTAATCTAGGGGCAGTGGGAGGGATCGGTCAATACAGAAAGCATGAGAAAAAAAAAGAAATGAAGTTCACATGCAAATTTGTCATAAACGCAGATCAGTTCTAAACTGGATCATAGCCACTTGGGATGATATCCACTTGGGATGATATTTATGGTTGACTTTGGACACTGAAAGAAGAAGAGAGCAGCACTTGGGGCTTGCTTGACAAACCTTTTTCAGTCCTCAGACCTGAGGTTGCACTTTGGGTAATCTTGCTGTCGAATGGGTGAGCCAAAACATTTAGTTCAGTACTTAATAAAGCCATTGCATAGCTACTTTAGACAGCTTTATTGAACCTGTTTTTTTAGGCCTTCTATGATCTTAAATACTAAGATGGAGACTGTTGTACATTTTAAGGATAAACTATTTTCAGATTAGCACCATAAGACTTGCTTTGAAACATTAAGCTTGCTGTTAGGATTGTGGTTTAAACTTGCACATGTATAAAAACAAGCACAGTTTCAGATATGGATGAAAGGTAACACTGTCGTGCAGAAATTTGCCTGAGGCATAACTATACTCACAAAAGGAATGCATTGTATGAATGAATTTTCAGCTAATTTGAATTGATGTTTGTTTTTTCCAAAATAGATCGTTATCATTCAGTTTTCTGTGAAGAAAAAATTGGCCTTCAAATAGCCTTTGGTCATAATTGCATTTTCATAAATTATGTTTTTTTATTTGATTTTTATACATTGATTTTAACTAATGGAGATCTATTAAAACAAAATAATATTGTGCAGCTTCTTTTGTTTTGTTCTTACATTTTTGGTTTATGTGCACATTTGTATTTTTCCTGCTTCTTGCATCCTTTTGCTTCTAAATTAGTTGTAGGCCTAATAATTATTAAATGTATAATTTTTTATCTTTCTATGATTAAAGAAAGAGGAAAATCTATTTATTCTTTTTATGATCATTGGTATTATTAGAATTTGGGAAATATTCAGAAAATTACTTTTTTCAATGTTGGAAAAAGCTTTGAACCTGAAAAAGATGAAGGTAGTTTGAATTGAGTTGGACCCACTTTGCAAGTTATATCAATATATCTATTCAGATGTATTGTACCAATGATATCATAGACAAATATTGCAAACTTCCATCATAATCACTGTTCTTATTATAATATTTTGTTTCTGTGCATATAGAGCATACATCGACAAAACTGAACTTGACAGAAGTGAAGCTTAGTTCCTAGTTATTTGTTCTTTCTGGAACTGAGGTACATGTAATACCCTTGTTTCAAGTTATCCATGCTTCATCTCTATGTACTGTATTATTGCATGAACGTTGTGCTAACTTTCATTTGGCCTATATCATAAAGACAGCTTTTCTTTTATTCAGATACCTTCATCTGTTCCCTGTTTTTGTTTTGCTGTGATGTGATATGTATTGATCCCCATATAGAACCGCTTCATGGCTTTCAAAGCATTGAATTTCCCCTTTGTCAACTTCCATATGCAATGTTAGGTCTGTGATTCCCTTTTCACTTCTATCCATTGTTTTAAGACTCATTGCACATGCAGCATTTTTTTTCTCCCTCTGTGATCTCCTACTGTTTGTTCCCATACCATCCCATTGCTGTTGAAATATGTCATACCACACAACTGACCTGCATTAATGCCACAACATTCCCCAGATATATATATATATTTTCTCCCCCCATTTCCACCCTTATCCCTTCCCACCACTCCAGCAAACCTATCTCCTTCACCGGTGCCGTAGTCAGCCACAGCCGTCAACTGGGCGGAGCATGATGCAAGCTAATGGAGGGGACAGTCCCATCATGCGACAGATATCCAGTTCACTGCAGGAGCAAATAGAACAACAGATGGAGGAGAAGAGGAGAGCACAACATGCGGCAGAGGGAGAGGTGGGAGATGAGGAGACTAGACTGCCACCAAGAACAGAGAGCAGAGTTAGATTCATGTGATGATTAGTGATGATATTGAGGTTAATTGAATGCTTTTTTTTAGGGACAGAAATCAGAGTCTTGATTCATGTGATCACATTAATTATAATAGGAAAGTTAAGTGGATGATTTCTTTTTGTTAGTGAAAGAAATCAGTCTGATTCATGTGATGATCATATTCATGATAATATTAAGTGAATGCTTTCTTGCCGTTAGCAGCAGAAATAAACAAAAATTAAAAAATTCTTAAGGCCTTTAGTAATAGTATATGAACAATATTTGTTGCCCAATGGAGTGAAATGCGTCTGATGTGTAATTTTTCATGCATAGAGTTATAGGATTCAAGTGGAAAGGGAAATGAGAGTCTTTCTTTTTTTTTTCAGTTACAAAAATGTTTAGCCATGACTCTTCTGTGCCAAGATGTCCCTGTTTAAAGTCAGTTCCTGCCAGTCTACAATAAATAAATATCACATCCAACTCATTTCGCTTACTTGTGCTGCATTTAGTTACTGAAAATAAAATGAAATTGAGGATTGAAGTGCCAAGAATGTGTCTCATGACAGATTTTTCTCGCCAAAGAATACATAAATAACAGTAAACTTATCTTATATGTTGCAGTAAAAAAACTGCATTGTATAATACAAGATTCTCTATGATCTCCTACCTCCTCCTTTGTATCGCAGTATTTAGAAAATAATAAAAATAATAAATAAAACAATAAATAATTTTTAGAAATTACATTGTTATTGTTACACTGAAGAGACTTTGCTTAGACAAGATTGTAGACAAGGTATTCCTCCATCCTTTTCCACATTTTGATTTTAGAAATTCTGCATATGCTCAGTACTTGAGCAAATTGTTGTGAACCTACAATGTGATGTTTCATAGGAAAGTCCTTTCCTCTTCTAAAAAAGTGTCAAATTATTGTTCATTTATAACATCTAAATGAATCATCATGGAAAGCAAATGAACAAAAAGCAGATGACAATTATAATTGATTTTTTTTTTAATTAAATATTTTTTTGTTATTTGTAATAATCAGATTTCATAAATCATAAAGTGCTTGTGGGGGCTATTCAGATGGTGAACCATATGGCTATATCATGGTAATACGTGAGCAATATATATGTATACACTTCCATCATGCAAAATAATCAAAATATAGTTATCTAATGGTGGTGGAAGCCATAGGACTTTCCTTGCACTTTGTCATTCAGTGTTCAAAAGTTGTTTTGTCACTGATCAATATGTAAACACCAGAATGCCAATGACAGGGTTTTGCTTGATTTAAGAATCTGATACATCATTCATCAAAATAATTACTGTTTTCTTACTAACTATACAGTTATATTTACCATTTCATATAGGCTTTTATATTTCATAGAAAGAATAAGATTTATTTTTCTCATATTCTGACCCGGATTATCATTATTATTCTTTGGGTGCGTTTTGAAATACTATTATCACCATTAGGAAGGCAATTAATAATGATATTCATATCACTGTTGATTTCATTCTCAAAAAGTTTATAGTCCAGTATAACTTTTGATTCTTGAGAGTCTGTATATCAAGAACAATGGCAGTTAACTCAGTGAGTTAAGTCAGTTGTTAGTATAATAACAAATTCAGTTATTTATTTTACTCTCTGACAAAATCTAAGCAATAGATAGGCATGAATCGAGACAAAATTAATATACATCAGCCATCATATTTGACAAGAATCATATTTCCTTAAGCAAAGGGAGCTAAAACTGATAAACAGTGTATTGTTCCATTAGAAAGAGAAAAAAACTGATGTGAGAATTATATGGCAAAATTTAAAAAGTGCTTAAGAAGTTTCAGAGAATCATTCAGCATTGAGAACAGGATATGGATTTTCCAAAGTATTTTAGTAATGGTAAAGACAGAACAGCATGTAGGGTCTATTGTTTAGTAAGTTCTAATATTTTTCTTATATTGTTTTTTACCTCCGTTATTTATTATTTTAGTAGACCAAATATTTTCAGTTATCACACCTTATTAATTTTTAATATTTTTTAGAAAGTATTTACCAGACCCAAAGAGATCTTACTCCTGATTTTTTTTTTTTTGTAAGAGATGTGCTTGTATCCTGTTAGCCTTTGTCTCCTCAGAATTTTTTGTATTATGTGTATTATAGTGTGACAGAAGTTAAAAAAAAAACAGTTTTGTTGTATACTGCTGCCACTATTTGCCTACATTACACTACAAGATTAAGTCGGCAGGGTCCTGAAGATGATTGCCTGAAGGTGAAAATATTTACCAGAACAAAGAGATCTCACTCCCGATTTAAAAAATTTTTTTTTGAACTTTGCTTGTTAGAGATGTGCTTGTATCCTGTTAGCCTTTGTCTCCGCAGAATTTTTTGTACTATGTATATTATAGTGTGACAGAAATTAAAAAAGTTGTATACTGCTGCCACTGTTTGTCTACATTACAGTACAAGATTAAGAGGGGGGGGGGGGGGGGGCCCTG
>JBCEWB010704994.1:0-17127 GCA_039654565.1 Peronia peronii | reverse complement strand
GGGGGTCCTGGTTTCTCTATGCTTTTCAACCTCCTTTAGGGTGATTATTTTGGTACTGGTCCTGAAAATGGGTTTTTCTGATCAAAATGTCAAGATCGAGTTTTTGCTATTTTTATACACTTTGACCTCCTTTGGTATGAGAAATATCTACTTTATGCTCCAAAACAACACCAATATGGCACCACCAAAATTTGATGATGAGTCAAAAATTTAGAAATGTTATATAGATCCGTCAACTAACACTTTTAAAATATTATGACAAACATTGTAACCGAATGAATATTATTATTATTATTATTATTTATTGAGCTAGATTTATTTTATTACTGTGCCAAATTCCAAAAGATATATTGAATATTCTAGGAGCTAATTTCAAGAATCAACATCCAAAATGACGGCGTTGACATGGCAACTGGACACAAAACAAAAAGTTTTTCCCACACTTTTCCTTTAATTTCATCATGCTTAATCCGAATTTGAAGCCTAAAAAGTCCTGAGTTCAACCATTCAAAAATAACTCTCAGGACCAGCATCCACCCCCCCCCCCAATCCCCTCCCCAATGATGTTATGACGGGAGAGGAAAAATGAGAACCTGGACTTCGCGGCGCTGAGCGTATTTTTCCGGGGCACTCCTCTTTTCACAGAACTTATGTTACTGCCATGCTTATCAAAGAAAACAAAGTAACTCAGCTCAACCGAAGATCAACTCAAGCGATTTAAACTCATGTGTAGTCGACTATAATTATGATTGAACCAGAAGAACGTAGATCTATTCCAAAAAAAAAAAGGGGGGGGGAGGGGGCTGTAGATCAGGTAAATGTCTACTGTCCATTCCCATAAAACTATCATTTTTTAAGCTACAGTCATTTTACCAACAGTGAGCTTTGTTACAGGATTTATGACATAGGCCCCTAACCGGCTGTGGGCATCCTTCAGTCTCGGAAGACGATGGAGTTGTGCTCTGGGCGTTTTTTCAGGTGCAGCTTCTGGTGTGACTGGCCAGTCCGATGCGGGAGTGGCAATCTCTGTAGCAGAAGTCACAGGTGAAGTTTGACTCTGGTCTGTCTGCCTGGACTGCAGCTTTCTTCCCATCCTCTTTGTCTCGTGCTTCTTAGCAAGTGTCTTTAAAATTAGAGAGACCTTTCTGCACAGTCTGTCTCCAGGCTGACCGTTCGAGGGCTCCTGCTTCCCAGTTGTTGTGATCGATGTTCAGATCTTTTAGGTCCCTCTTGCATACATCTTTGAATAGCAGCTGTGGTCTGCCCATGGGACGTTTTCCCTGTGCAAGTTTTCCATATAAGAGGTCTTTAGGGATCCGTCCGTCATCCATGCGCACGACATAGCCGAGCCAGCGCATGCGTCTCTTCTTCAGCAGCATGTACATGCTGGTGCATCCAGCTCTTTCCAGGCCCCTCACCGAATTATTCAAGTTTAGTTTTGTAGCTTGTTTACATCACAACCATTCACTTTCAAACTGAGTAAAGGACGGTTAGTAATAACTTCAGTTTCAAATTACAGGTTGACGGCAGGGCTAACCTACTTCATAATTTATTCTAGTGGAGGTTGGTAGGCCTACTTTTTCGCCCTGTGTACTTTTTCGCCTTCCTAAGGTACATCGCTCTTTGTTAAGGTCTAAAAATTAGTTTAACCAGTGAAATATCAAAATTAGTTTCAATTGAAATTAAAAAAAAAAAACTGTTGATATTTCACTGGTTAAACTAGTTTTTAGACCTCAAAAAAGAACGATGTCTTTTAGGTGGGCGAAATAGTACATAGGGCGAAAAAGTACCAACCTCCCCTACACTCATTCATAAAAGCAGGCCCTGATTTGTCCTTTTTCTAATGGTCTACACGTCATAGCCCATATGAGTATTAAAAAATTTAGTTAACTCATCGTCATCTTTAACAATAATTAATATTCAGTAGGCTAGTTGTGCACCACTTTCAAGTTGAAATAAATCAGCAGCCTTTTACTCTCTTTCTCTCTCTCTCTCTCTCGCTCCTGTCGGCCACATAGTACATAGCTGTACACCGAAAGAACGATACAGAACAAGAGAGAGACATATGAAAATAGGGTTCATAATATTACAGCCATGCATGCTCCCCCGTGTCTATACAATAGCCGTGTTCAAAACATTTATACATGCATTGTTATTGGCTTTTTAGAAAGCCCAAAACTTCCCATTGGAGCAAATGGAGGAAACAAGTGAACCCCGTGTGTGCCTCAAAACCATTGGTTAAAATTGCATTCAGTGCTGCACTGACAGACGGAAATGGTTTGTGTACAAATCTGAACAGCAGACGAGAACCAGGTCCCTTTGAGTTGGGCCAGTGGATAACATGGTATAGATCTAGTCTAGATCTAGAGACAAGTTTCTAATAAGTCACAGCCATTGACTGAAAGGAAGAATTCTCAGGTCTTGATCAATTTTCTGTATTTTGTTGTTTAACTTAGAATCATCTATAGGACTGGATGGTCAGTGCTTCACCTAGATCTAGATTATGTCCGCATCATGTCAGACTGTACCCATTTGCACCAAAATTGGCTTATTTCTTCTGATCACAGAGCTATTGAATTCAGCCAATTTTGGTTCCCATTGGTACAGTCGGACATGATGCGGACGTAGGTGACGCGAACACCCGCCGTGACGCGTTGACGGTCCAGTCCAGTCTTGTGGATGATTGCTCTTTTTTTTTTTTTTTTAATTGATGTGGTGTCTTTTTCACGGTAGATTTATTCTACACCTAGATCTAAATAGCTTATTCTAACTTAACACTATGCTTTCTTTTCTGGACTAAAGTGAGTGGAGGACTTTACAACCTATATCTCTCCCTTTGCCACTCTGCTATCTGCTATTCATAGACATCTGTCTATGAAATGATTTTTTTATCTATTTATTTTTTTAATACTGAGCAGTCCATTACTGTTGAACTGATGTAGGAAATTGAATTAGATCTAGATCTATATATAGTACGTATATGTTTTAGGAAAAATGCTTGTGAGAATAACAGGAATGTGAGGCCCTCAGAAATAATAGCTGAGTTGGAAATAATTTGAGGCGATGTTGCATTTTTACCTCATAATTAGTATTTAAAAATTTTAAAAGTGCATTAAAGAAGTGTCATGTTTTTAGTTCAATTTTCAATGATTTTCAAAAGAAAGAAAAAAAAGGGGGGGGGGGAGGATTATCAAATTTCAATAATTTAATAAAAATTATTTAACACCATCATAATTCTGATACAAATAAAAATATCTACACTGACTTTTTTTTTTTTGCACCACACACATATACACAAACATTATTTTTATTGTGTGAAAATACACACGTGAAATCAATCAGAAATTCTCATATGGGGATCTGTGTGTGTGGCAGCCTAAGTGGAAGACAAAAGTAGAACGAAAGTCCTCCCATTTGGCAGTGGCAGCAGTTCATTTGTTGAGTAGAATGAATTACAGTGAGCAGTGGCAAATACATGTACTCAAGAGGGGAGGAGCAAAAAGATGAGTTTCAAACAAAATGGTTTCACAACAGTCATAGACTTATTGTTTTGGAAGTGATTATTTAGATGCATTGCACCAAAATAGCTGAAATAAAATCCCAAAGTTTTTCCTTATTCAGGGCAAAATTCCAATAAATGGTTCTTGTAAAAAAAAAAAAAAAAAAAAAAAAATTTAGAAGCATTAGAGAGACATTAGCATTTGTTATGGCTCAGGTTAATTAAGGGATTTCCCTTCATCTTATCATGATATTATTCATGATCTGCAGTTGTGAATCTGACAATAACTCATGATTGAATTCAGCACTATTGAATTCAGCACTACACCAAAACAAAAGAAATTATAGATAGTATTCATCATAAGCCCAGAGTTATTTAAAGTCATTCATCATTGCTTTTCAGTTGGTACTTTATTCAGACCTAGGTCTAAAGCATTAAAATCATTATTTTTTTTTTATTTTTGGCCATCGCCAAAAAGAGCTGACCAAATTGCAATATGTTGATGGCTTATTTTGAAACAATGTTCAAGTGTTTTTCTCAATATGGCTAGAGTGCCAGTCAACTTTTCAGACTCTTTTGTTGGAGTCCTCTACAACCTGCATTTAGATAAGAAGAGTTTCAGCAGAGTTGTATGATGCAGTTTCTTGCTCTCATTCTGTTGTGGAACTATAAATGTTGCTGGCCCATAGGCTTGAGATGCAGCCGTCTCTGAGGATGTCAGAAGATTAAAAGATATGTTTCCGGCAAGGATAGGAGTTCAGAAGGACACCTTCAGCTAGTGAATTTTGTAGAATGGAGGTCAGACAAATATCTGCATATAGTTCTTTAATCAATTTTATTTTGCTGTTGTGACTAAACAAGTAGAAGGGAGATGTCCTGTGTTCATCAATGATTGCATGACATTGCAGGGAATAAGGGGTATTTAGATGAACTTGGCAATATTCTTTCATTTTTTTGCTTTTGCTATAATTTCAGCAGGTGACTATGGCCGACTGAATGAGCCCAGTGCTGGGAGATAGCAATCTCTTGGTGGTGGAGCATCACCTGGAGACAATCAGGATGGCTCGAAGGAAATGCTCCTCCTTCTTTTCAGTGATTGGCATCTGCATTGTCATCTTTGCTTTCATCAATCTGGGGATCTGGTGGCTTTCACCAACGAGGAACGGATGGACACAGACACGAGATTTACCACCTGAACTTCAAAGTCAGGAACCTGTTATATTGTCTCCTGAGGCCCCTAGAGCAGAGCAGAGAAATACCAATTGTACTTTTCACAACTTCACCTGTTTAGAAGTTTATCACTGTGGATATGATGACAAGACAACCATTAGTGTGTACATATATCCTATTCAACAGTATTTTGATGAAAATGGAAATGATATTACTCCACCCATGTCCCGTGAATTTGAAGAAATACTGAGGGTTATTGCTGAGAGTCCATTTTATTCACGAGACCCAGAGACTGCTTGCCTCTTCATTCCATCAATTGATTTACTGAACCAAAATTTGATAAATCCAGACCATGTTAGCCAAATCCTTGCTTCTCTGAAGTGGTGAGTTCAGTTCATTTTTCACAGTTTTGCTTGTTGACATTTAGTAATTCTAGTTAGTATGGTGGTCTCCACCTTTAAGAGTAAGAGCGGATCATCAGGAGACAAAAAAGCGGGCTCTTAGGCAGATGGGTTTTTGGGCAGATTGAAAAGTTATGTAATCTGTCTCACCACAGACTGCCTTCACTTCTACGATTTTTTTATCGTTATGTTAGTTAAAGGTTTATCTTTGTGAATAAGAGCAGCTTTCTCCCCTGTGTGTATGTTGTAATTAGATCTAACAATTCCTGATCTTTCCTAGCACATAATTTCATCAGCAGTGAACAACGTTTAAACTGTGAGCGAGTTTCTGTGTGAAGGTATCATTGTTGAATGAAAACATGATATATTGCAATGTTACCTAACGGATAACACACAGATAACTCAAATGTTTAAAATTAGCCACATCGACTGAAGTAGGAAAACAACTGACAAGTCAGGATATGTAATGTTGTTTGTTAGCCTTTCAACCTCCATGGCGGGGGGGAGGTTCTTGGCTTTAGTCAGAAGGTTGAACTTATTCCTCCTACACAGAGCAAAGCTGTTGTCAAACAAGTAAAAGTTCACAGACTTGTCCATTTGTACCATGATTACGGAGTCATATATCAGCCATCACTTCCACTCCTTTGTCAACCTGTTGCTCTACCTCCGTCCACATTCTACAGCACATCTAGCAGTATGGTTTCTCTTAAGCGGACATCTGATGTGAAATTACACCCGGGGGTGTCAGACTTCTGACTTTTTTGGTCGTCGCCGACTTTCTTACTTGTTGCCGATCAAGTGTCGACCTTTGCTGATTTTGCGGAGTTCACAAGGCAGTCACGGTTTTATAATAATTTTTAATGTGACACAAGTAGCGCACGATAACAGTGGAATTGGAAGTATGATTGAGTTTTGCGCATGCTTTGGGCAAGAGTTGAACTGCTGTTGGGTGGTTGTTTAAGTTTAAGAATTGAGATTGAAGTTTGTAGCGCTGACTGAAATAACCACCCGCAGGAGGTTGAAAAGCAAAATAGATACCGTAGCAAAATTCCACACACCCAACAACATGCAGTCGAGTGGTCCGTGAGAGTTGCTGATGGAAAATCAGCACATCAGAGTACCAACTACAACAAATTATAATATAATGCTCATGGCAAGAGGGCAGCTGTTCACAATCAGGATAGACTAGAAAATAGATTTAGTCCAGTTACACTCAGCATTGCCTGTGGGATCTTTTCAGTTTTTGGAATTTTCACTAGCTGTATAATCTTATCGATAGGCTAATATGAAAAGTGTATATTTTTTTCTTTTTTTTTTTTTTTAAGAACTGTCTTACGTAACCAGACAGGTCCAGACCACCATGATGAAACCTGATGGAATATAGGGTAGCAAAATTTTTTTGTGAAATCAGTTCAGCATCCCTATACACTGTAAGTTTTTGCGTGTCTTGGCCCGACACCAGGTTGTTAGGTGGATTTTTTATTTGGGAGCAGATTCTTACAAAGGGTAAATTATAGAAAAAAAATTCTTTTTCACATCAGAAGTGGATTCTTTGGTGAACTGGGCTCTTAGGCGGCAGGTTCTTAGGCGGAAACCACAAAGTATATTATGTTCTGTAGTGAGCACATAGAGAAGCCAACAGATTTACTTAACAAATTTCCTACAGTATGGGGAATGGACAGAATTAGAAATTAGTTTGAAATTGGAGGATAAAGTATTGTTGAATTGTGTAGCTCTGTCACTTCATCAGCCTGTATCTGTAGAAAATGGGCAGAATTCCATGTTGAGCAGAGCACTCTGTTTAAAAAAAAGACTATGATGGGATTAAAATAGCACAAATTTTATGGATGGACTAAGTAGAAAATATTGCATGAGAACACAAGATGTTGAACATAGTCCTGTCAGTGACACGGTTTGTGGTAGTAGAGGATTGATTGTGTGATCATGGTCAATTACAGGTTGGAGTATAATAATGTGAAAAGAACTAATTGACAATTTTTTTTTTTCATCCTGAAGGTGGAATGAAGGAAAGAATCACTTATTGTTCAACATGTTGCCTGGTACAGCTCCTGAGTATACAACCTATCTAAGTATCAACACCAGTAAAGCAATGGTAGCCGGAGGGGGATTTTCATCCATCACATATCGCAGGACCTTCGATGTAACAATACCTGTATATAACCCATTCCTAGAGGATGTACAACTTACGACCACTTCATTTCAGTAAGTGGAATATTTTTGCATTCATTTTTCATGTCTGTTCATAATAAGCACGCAAACAAAAAAATGATGCTGAAAAGGTTCATGAACAGAAGGACTGAATGTGCCTGAGCAACCCAGGCATACAGTCAAAGTATTCAAGGTTGAGCTGAAAACAGGAAAGTGAAAGTGACTGTGATAATTTGTTGGTGTGATATAGGATTCTGCCACTTTTTCCAGAGTCTGACTACACCAAATCATCCATTTGCAGTTGATACCATGAAATAATTCTAGAAAAATGGATAGAGATACAACACTATAGATATTATAGAGAAGTCAAGATTACATGTTTGAGGAAACTTGTGTAAAATTTAAACTTTAAAAAAATGTTTTATGTTTGTTTTATGAACAGATTTAAAATCTTTGTTTGGTTTATAGCACAGTCAGAGGAAGACTTGTGACATTGTCCTCTCTAACACACATTAAATTTAGATATGCTTCTGATATTGAGCATCTGCCATGAAGACAACATGAGCGTGTACATGCCTGGCAGACAAGAGGACGATGATTGCTAGGAAGTGTTCAGACATTACGGGCTTGTCCACAAATTTCCAACATTCACATTGTTGCATCCTTTTCTGTCAGTGGTTTTAAGTTAGTAGGGTATTCGCTTGTTTTTTGTTGTTTTTTTTTTTCGAAGCACAAGTACAAATTTCAGACACAGGTTCTGATATGAGATGACGGAGGGTGTGAGTAACATGCAACCTTTGTTATATGTGTGGTTAAAGTGATGAATTTAACTATAAAATAAAACTGTGAATGCCACTTGAGTGAAGGGACCAAATTAGAATTGATTTCACCACTAAGAAACAAGGCCCAACACGAAATGCATGAATCTGCCCAGTGCTAGTGATGTAGTTACACTTAACTGCTAGTCCATCGTCTCTCGTAGATAATCTGTATATCTTGAAGGGGAGACGATCACTTCTATTCACCTTGCTGCCAGTCATTTTGCAAATGACAAAATTGTTTATCCACATTTAAGAATATATGTAGGCTAATACATCATTACATGTAATTTGAATGAGCACAAACCATATATCTGCTGTTATCAAAATGCATGAACAAAAATTCATTTCCAAAATCTGTAGGGTATGCCTGTTTGTGAGCTTAGTATAAAATAATGAGCAGCTGGATTGCCTGTGGGAAACATATATGAACTGAAATTGCCCTTTTTGCAGGTTTCATTTTTGTACCAGACAGTGACGATATCTATGAGAGATCGTTGTGCTCGGCCCTATTACTTCCCTTTACCAGACACAAGAGGGACTGGACAAACAGTGTAAAGAGGAAAAAAAAAAATCACTTCTGCATTTTTTACTTGAGACATACACCATGAAAAATTAAAAAAAAATTGTGATGGAAAGAGGATGTTTTCTTCCTATTGCTATAATTTTATCAAATTTTTTGGTGATAACTCTTTCGAATGGTAAGGTGTAAAGGGATTTTTTGCTCTTTACAATGTTTGCTTTAGACCTCTTTGGCTGGGAAAGGAAAGTAATTCGGCTGGTCAAAATGATCTCCCCTTACACAAGTCCCTCTTCTGGAAGGGGCAGATAATCTGCAAAACGATCTCCCATTATACTTATTTGTATGTATATTTCTGTCGATTTTCTCATGTTGTAAAAGAATTTACACGCTCTACTTGGCAGAATCAAGATTATCACCCACAGAAGGTTTAAAGGCGTATTCATACTGTAACTGTTACTTGGCAGAAGTCTTGTCTATATTCTAAATTAAATATGTTGTAATCAAAAGTGACTAGATCTACACAGGGATAACCCAATTCTATTAGACATTGTAATATGTGGAAATGATCCAGCTTTTTTTTTTTTTTTTTCCTCATTTGGATGATTATTTTTTGTTATTGTTGTCTTTCACTGCTCTTGGGATTACTCCAAAAGATAAGCAATGACAACAGAAATTGTCATTTTCCTGGACCAGATATTTCATAACAATCCATTCACATTCAGTTAGTGCTGCAAACCAAAGCTTGAGGAATATGGAGAGCATCTTATCATATCAGATAACTTGGCATGAATTTTTGTCTCTCTTCACAGAGACACAAGGAAATGGTTCCTCCTATCAACTCAGTTTGGTCTCAACCCTGTCTACAAGTCAAAAATACAATCCTTGGCTGCTGCAGACAATAGCACAGTCATAATGTTGGACAGGTGCAATGAAAAACCTGTCAACTATTCTCATCGCTGTGACCTGTTAGGCAACACTTACATGTATCCAAATATTTTACAGGTAAACCTCCCAAGATTAATCACTTACAGTTTACAATAATTTGTTGTTTTTTTTTTATTTTCTTGAAGACAGGAGGGTGCGAGTCACTGTCGATTGACAGGTGACACTACTGTTGTTAGAGATAGTCACCATATTACTGGCAAATGTGGAGCTGGTCCACAGACAACTGCAAGGAAACCTAATTTGATTAACTTCACAGAGAAAGCTTTTGGATTATATGTACTAACATCAACCAAAACAAGAATGATTTTCTTTCATTATATAACATATACATTTAAGTAGCCAGCCGCAGGTGGCTGAAAGGCTACACTAGAATATAGTGGAATATTTAAATCTGCTGACATGGGTTTTTTTGTTTTGTCTTATGCTAATTTCCATACATTTCAATGTGCCTAGTGTCGGAACAGTATGTAAAAAATATATCCGGATATGCTTAATGTTGGAAGCTTTATGTGAAGAATCATATGTAAGAAATTTATATCCAGATCTATGTTCAATGTTGGATTTATGTAAGAAATTTATATGTAAATATGCTCAACATTGAAATCACATGTAGGAAATTTATACTCAGATGTGCTCACTGTTGAAATGATATATAAGAAATTTATATCTAGTATGCTCAGTGTTAAAATCATGTATGAAAAGTGTACATTCAGATGTGTGCACTCTTGGAACCATATATAAGACCATGTAAGACATATCCAGATATGTTCAGTGTTGAAATCTTATGTAAGCTGTATGTTATTCTGCAGTGAACAAGTTGACTGTTAAATGGTGACTTTATAGTTTCTTGCTTTTTGCTGATTTTCAAATATAGAATTGATGGTGTCTCCCCTTTTCATTTTCCAGTGCTGCAATCCTTTTATTTCAGGATGCTGTCTTCTGCCTGGTGTTGCGTGGAAACCGGCTAGGTCAGCCTGCCCTGATGGATGCCTTGATGTCTGGCTGTATTCCTGTAGTTGTAGCTGATGGCTATCTGATGCCTTTCCATGAGGTCTTAGATTGGAGCAGGTCTGTGAACTCAGAATTTGATAGGCTTGAGCGTTTCTTGTGTAATAACACTAAAAATAATAGAAAACATTTATATAGCACTTATTCCCTCACAGTGTAAAAGCCCGAAGCACTTTATCTTTATTACCCTGACAGATCTAATGGCAACATTCACAGACATTCTCAATTTCCTGGACAACTGTTAGCTGCTCTAAATCTTATCAGCCTAATTCTAACAATATCAGTAAACAGTGATGAGGAGGATCAGATGAATGTTGCTTCAGCTTAAGATGCTTTTGAATATAATCTGGGAAACAGAACTTGTGCATTATAGGATCATTACAATTGCCAAAAAATGACAGCTGAAAAATGGACACAGTAGAGCTACAATGAAGCTGTCTTGTGATAATTTTCTGTGGCAGAATATTTTTTGATGATTTGTTATAGCTTTGTGCTCACAGTCTCCCAAACTTATTTCTTAAGGTCACTGAAACTATTGTGCACATGACCATTCATTGATATTCAAGTAAACTTTAACCAATTAAAAAAAAAAAAAAAAGCAACTGTTGAAGGTAGAAAAACTTTCTGTTTAAATAAATTAGTTAACTGACTTAAGATACATATTCTCAGAGAACTTACATTTACATCCTTTTGCCCAGAGATGTAGAACCAACTTGTAGCACATGATCAACATACAGCATACATGGCCATCTTCATGCCTGAATCCAATATTTCCCATGAGAAGAATTGTACCCTATACTGAAGCCAAAGAAACAGTGCATCGGTCCACCTCACTGCCTTCAAACTGAAGGAACAAAACAGTAATTATAGTAGATCTGCCAAAGTGTCTCCTTCTCAACCTATTTTGAAAGTTTGAGCAAAGATGATGTTTATGAAGAAGCAGAAGACAGCAGTCTGGTGGAGTGGATGTGAAAAAGAAGATAATTTAAGAATCATAATATGTCTGTGCCCCCAGTAAAGTGAGATAGAGTTACACTTGGTATATTTCATCATTTTATGCTTTACCCTGATTAAGATGAGGAAAAATTTCAAGAGTAAACAAAGCCATTGGAGAAAAGTACAATTTACTGTCCAGCACATCAAACCACCATATTAAAAAATATATATATATATATCTCTATTGCTGGAAGAGAAAATGAGCGTCAAAAATTATATTAGACAGACCTACAGTAGCCAACCAAAGGGAGGAGTGGCATCAGAGCCCCTTCTCCCCATCACTTCCTCCAGTAATAATTGCTGTCTTCTGAATAAAGCGCCGAAATAGAATGTGTATTCATAGATTTTGCTCATTTTAATATGCTGATTTTTAAAATGTGACTATTTTTTAATCTGACCAGTATGTAACCTTGGCTTTTTTTCTTCTCGCCTATGTAACCTTGGCTTTTTTTCTTCTCGCCTGAGCAAAATTCCAACTGAGTATGGCCATGCGTAAATGGTGCCATACTATCTGCCAATGCCTCCATCCTTCATCGGTCAAAATTGTAACCAGTTTGCACTCCAAACATACCTCTCCTTGAAAATTTTTATCTTTTGTGTATTTTGACAGTGCTTTACTTAAGCGCTCAGTTTGATGGCCACACTATATTTTAGGCCTTACAGTGACTGTACAAATGCACTATCTACTTGACACTCAGCTTGTATGAACTGCAGTGCTAGAATAATCTTTTGTAAGATCTCCACTGCTCTTTTACATACAGCTGCTCTATGTTCATCTTATACATATGGTGGGTGTCGCTAGCAACCCACTCAAGTCAGTTTCAGTACTTTTTTCACCGGAAAGTAAAAACTTACATCAAATCATAGTCTAAACAGGAGGTTTTGGGATCTTTGCAGATGTTTTCCTGCATTTCCATTGATCAATTTGACTCAAGATGGTGTCACAGTACGTTTTTTTTTAGCTCACCTTGAAAAGGGGGAAAAACCTTGAAATTTCCAAATTTCGGACTTATGCAGAATGCTTGTGACACCAACAATATACTTTTATTAATGTCCTTGCTGTGTGTGACTTGTTTGTTTTTATTAGAGCTTCAGTTCAAGTCAATGAGAACCATCTGTCTGAGGTGATGGATATCCTGAACAACTACAGCAAACAGCGTGTGCTGGACATGAGACGCCATGTGCAGTATTTCTGGCAGAGATATTTCAAGTCTCTGGGAGATATTACGCTGACCACATTACAAATCCTGAATGATCGGGTATTCCCCTTTGATGCAAAGACCTATGACAGATGGAACGAACTACCTAATAAGGTAGGAGGAGGATGGGAGGGGGAACATTCTATACAGCAGGTCCAAGCGGAGCACTTAGTTAATGGTCAGTTTGACCCAGGCCGAGAGATCAGTCCTCAAGCTGAGCAGTATGTGTTACCTGTGCTCAGTTAGTGAGTGAGCACTTGAAGTCAAGTTATATATATGTTAGGAATTTCTTCTGTCAGTCAAAACATAATCATAATATTTTAAAGGAAATTAAGTGCATATAGATTTAATTGGGAAGTTTGCAAACATATGTTCGTAATTCAGAGATAAAGTCATGAAATGATAATGAGCTTATAAACACATATATACAAAAAGCATAACCTTGAAATTCTTTTTTTTTTTTTAAAGAAAGGACACCTCACATGTTGAATTTTCAAGTCACCAAGATTTGTGCATATTACACCAGATTTGCCAGAGTTGTCATTGATTTATGATGCCTCTTGCTTTCTGTAAAGAATTCAGCTAACAGAGCTTTAGTCATATTTGACACATTGACTTTGTATGCTCTTATACTAACATTTACATCCGTGTGTGGTCATATACAGTGACAATATAACAACTTTTAAATACACATGCATATTAATAATAACTGAAGCTTGAAGTCGATGTGTTTCTAGAATAGACTCTAGTTGTTTAGCCTTGTTACTACTGCAGTGGAGGCATGGATCTATTCTCCACCTTGTTCCCCTAGTAAACCAAGTTGCAAACCCCAGTTTCTGATGAATGGAAAGCAATGGCACTCAGCCATGTGGATATTGGGTGTGTACTGTTGTCTCGTCTTGTGTGCACTCAGCTGTGCGTTGAATAATGTATTTTGTGTGGCTGATGTAAAAGTTTGATCGCTGATAAATGAGCTTCTGTGATATGTTTGGATCACAAAACCATGCATTATTAAAATGGTTTCCAGACCACAAGTGGTCGGACCTTCCCTCTGTGCCAGTGGAGTGATGTTACTATCGTCTGTTTCATCTTGAATTTTCTCTATCTGTGACTGAAATCTGCTTTTATTGATTTCATCCTGCGAAAAATGAAAACATCCCTCATAAAAAATCACTTTGTCTTCTAATGTCTTCTAATTTATTCTTCTGTTTTCGCCAGTGAACAGATTTGTCAAATTCACTGATGTTTGAAAGATAATTGGTTTTTACTAGAGATGTGCTAAAGCTGTGTCTAGCTGATGTGTGATTTCCTCTAAAAGATTGCGATGTGTGACTGTGATGCCAAGAAGATTGCATAGATAAGGTGGAATCACATGAGAGATTTCCACATCTAATAGAGGCTCTCAGATGGAGTGTTCCATATTTGAGTGTCAAATACTATCCTCAACAGATCTGTTCTTAATTAGAGAATAGAAAATGTTTAACTATCACTCAGTTATTTCATAAGATTAGAATATAATACCTGGAAAACCATTTTTTTCAATCTTTAAATAGATGCACAACAATTGCACATGCGCTCAGGATATCTGCTTGTAATTGACACAAACGTGCAATAATGAGAAAAAAAACTTCCACAGGCTAAGACTTACTTGAATCATGAACAATAATTAGATGTGAAAGAAAACTGTATATGGTTTAATTAAGTGTTCATGAATTTCAGAATTATTTTCTTTCACCCCCAAAAAGTTCGAAATACACACATATTTCATCAAGCCACCACGAGAAAATAACTAAAGACTGCGGGAAACAAAGAATGAAGCAGTCAAGGCAGGATGTTGAGCTTTCATTTGATTGCAAACTTGTGCATGTTCCTGTGTCAAAATCAAAGCAATTCCAAGTTGT
Source organism: Peronia peronii (assembly GCA_039654565.1). Lineage (NCBI taxonomy): Eukaryota > Metazoa > Mollusca > Gastropoda > Systellommatophora > Onchidiidae > Peronia > Peronia peronii. The sequence continues at coordinate 2,498 of JBCEWB010704994.1, read as the reverse complement.
GCACGCAACAGGAATTCTCAATGTCCCGAGGGCCCGATCACCTGTCGGCTGAGTAATTTATTGCTGGGCCAGACCTGAAACTAAGTGCTCCGCTTTGTACGGGGTTGGAACTGCTGTGTCTGCAGAACTGTATTTTTTTTGTTTTAATCAACCCCTTTTTTTTTTCCTCTCCTAGATCTAGATCAAATAATGGTACAAATTGACGGGTATGCACTGGTGGAATTTGAGTTTACTGAGCTGATGAGGTTTTGATCTGTTTCAATTTCTACAGTCACTAAAATTTTGTATTACAGTAGAAGTAGAATGTAGACAAAGACAAATGAATGTATTTTATGGGTTTGTGTGATGCATGTGACTATTTCTGTGAAATACTGTTACAATAACGATTTTCAAATTCTTGATTTATGAAGGATTAGTATCAAATCTTTGTGGCGTCTGTCAGTTTTTCTTTTTTGCTGTAGGCCTCTCATCATTGTGCATGCGTTTGTTTGATTTAAAGCAACGTCATGTGAAAAATCAAGTGTTTCATAAAAACAGATTTTCAACCCCATCTGATCTGTTTGTAAAGTTTCGCCATTTGAACTATTCGTAAGAGTAAAGCTGTGTCAGAAGATAATTTGGCAATTCTGTACATTAATATAAAAAGTAGGTTTTTGGCTGTTTTTAGACACTTTGATCTCTTCTCATGTGAGAAAAATATTAGTTCTGGCCCAAAACATCAAGCTTATGCCCTAGAACAGCATCGCTAGAAGACTATAGAAAGGTCAGTTACATTTTTCTGCAATTTTTTTTTTTTTTTTTTTTCACTTTTTTCATTTTTTTCCTTAGGGCCTTTTTTATTTCTAAATCAATTGACTTCAAATTTTGAATATATATTCCCCATACACGTGTTTCAATAATATGCCTCTCTTTTTCTGAATTTTGTTCACTTTTTTAAAAATATAACTGAATGTTTGGTGGAAAATTGAGAAATTTGCACATCATTTACACACATATTTCAAACATTTATGACAGGCATTGTTATGACATATAAACAGAAAATGCACATGAGACGTGACATGATGAAATCAGACGCTCGTCAAATTTTGAGCATATGGAGTTATTGGTATCACTGTGAAGGTTATTCATTTCCTTTCTGTGTGTGAACAAATTTTTTCTCTACCGTTAAATAGAAGTTGAGATATGGGCAATCAGAGATGGTGGGGATGACCTGTTGCTGCAACTAAAGTTAGTGAGAAAATCGCGGATGATTTTTGTTAATCCTTATCAGTCCTTATTGGCCATGCCACTAAATTACAATTTTTGAGCTTTTACTCACTCTGTTTCAGCCAATTAAAATCTGAAATGCATTTTTAGATTGATATAGAAGGGTTCTGTAAAGAAAAAAAAATTGTGTTAAAAATTCATTCACTGTCGAAAAACACGTGATTTCTTTGCTCGCCTCAGTTTGATGAGCGCCTGATTTCATCATGTCGCATCTCATATTTATCTTTTACATAGAGCTATTTTATTGATGTGCAAACTTTCAGATGGCCGCATTCAATACTCTTGAAGTTACAGACTTTTTCAAATAGCTAATTTTCAAGCCACAAAATCCCATATAGCAGCTTTGTCCTGGCAACAAAGAATTTTCCATACTTTTCCTTTAATTTGAGCATGCTGAATCCAAACTGTTTGAAGGTTAAGAAATTCCTATTGCAGGGATTCAACAAAATCACTCTGATGCCCCACACTGTGTTCCTTATATTCGCATGTTATTCTATAGTGTTGCTAACCTGACTGGGCCCCATTAAGGATTTCATGAGCCAAAATCCTGGATTTCCACTCAAATCCGGAAGTTACACGCCAACCCTTTGTCAAACCATGTTACTGTCTGTAATCTTAGCATTTCTGAAATTCAGATCTGTACATAACCTTTACTTGAACATGAATACAGTACAAAACTCTTGGATTTGACCTTTACAGTAAATGTATATACATTAAATTAAGATTTCGAGCCCAGACTAAAAAATAAAAAAGTTGGTCAGCTTAAAGGAATGTGAGAATAATGAAATCCTGAAGTCACTGAGGAAATTATTGTCTGTTGATCAAAATATCTTGTTGATGCTTTTCTTCTTGAGAACAGATGAAAGAAAACCATGGAATATGTCGTGATTTAAGTTTGCAAAAAAACAAAAAACAAAACAGTCCAGCTTGGCCATGCCATTAATCTGATTCTGGATTTAGATACAAATCTCATCACAAATAATGGGATATGTCCTTGGACAGTCTGTAGAGCTAAACTATAACATTGTCAGTATCACAGACAGAACAGCAAAATGCTCAATTCTCAATTTGCTTGTTTCTAATTTCTAGAGATCTAGATCTTAACTCTAGAACTGCGACCCAGCCTAAGGGCTGCAACGCCCTGCGGCGCGCCTCGCCGGCTTGTCAATCTGCATCGCCGGCGCCACTGCTTAAACCTCAGGGTGTTTGTTTTGACTATAGAGACTCCTCCT
>JBCEWB010704883.1:0-17128 GCA_039654565.1 Peronia peronii | reverse complement strand
GGGGGGGGGAAGGGATAGGGAGAGGAAAGAGTGAGTCCTTAAATCCTTCATTCAACCCAAAATTCCCAAAAGGGCAAATGTTTTGGGGAAAGAGTGAAGTGTCTGTTTTCGTTTTTTACATCTGACCTGCGACAACAGAGAACTGTTAGCTTTTCTGAAGAAGCTATGGCTCATAGGTATCAACTTGTAAGACTGTCTTTTCACTTTAAGTGTAAATGATATGTTCTAGTAGAGAAATTGTCATAAAATTAATAATCTTACTTTTCAAAGCATTTCCACGTGAATTCGACTCATTTCATCATCATTTACTAACATGAGGTGATTAGCTATGTATATCTAGGCTATGCCATTACAGTGCCTCTCTTCAATAATATAACAAGGCTGTTTGCGTCTTTTGTTCAGGTCATCTTGTGATCTTGTGCTCTTTTCTTTTATATTCTCCGCTAATTATCAACGAAAAGAAGATTAGATAATGAATTTCAATGAATTTCATCCAGATATTTTATTTCACCTACTGCTGATTAACTAACGCGGCTAAAGAATATATTATAATAAAACAGCATCAGTAACAAACAACTAAATACACATACATGTCCAGAATGAAAAAACAAAAAAAAAACAGACAGTGAAGACGACATAAAAATCTTAAGCTGTAAAGAAAATCACACGGAACGTATCCCAACATCTGCTACGGATTTAGCATCTGAACCTGAGGCAGCAGTGATGATTCACACCTCTACTTTAACAAAGCATGAAGAGCAAAATACCTGAAGCTCAATTAGTCTATCGACATAAGCAAGCTCTGTCTGACCTGCACTCGCAGGCAAAAGGGCACGAGTGCTGATCCGCCATTAAACCCAAACCCAAACCCAAGCCCAAACTAGCGTAAGGTCAGTGTTGTTTGTTTTGCTGTCTTTGACAACTAGACTTGATGTCCCGTTTTCTGGCTTGGATCACAGGCGTGAAACCATGAAAACTGAAATGTAAGTGAAAACAATGGCGCAAAATATCGGCTATTTTCAGTCAATTAAAATGCATGAATGTTACTTCATATTTCGTATTTCCCTCATTTCTAATTGTTGTTGCGATCATTCGCTTAAAATTGTTTTAATTGTTCACAGTGCAATGTGTTTCACAATTTAAATAAAATGCCGAACGCCTCTCGTTATCAAACAACTCACAATAAAGAGTTCACTACCACTTCATGGTCACGCCGAGATTCAGAACAACATCATTACTGTTTAAAACTTGAAGATACTATTCACCTTGCTCTCTCCTGGAGCCCCTAAATGTGCAGTCCATCATTCTTTGTTACTGGCGCCATTCACACGTGACAAATGACGATCCGTCTGCTCATTGGCCGGGGAAAACTGTATTACAGATTTATCATGTGCACAAAGTGTAAGACCTCACAATAAATCGGCGTTCTTTCCCTAGACATGAGCTGCAAAAAAGCACTCCATCAGGAATGGTCTGAACATTCATCAGTCTGTCTTTCTTGTGTTGTCTTTTCTTTTTTTTTCTTCTTGTTTGTTTGTTTGTTGCTGTTGTTGCTTTAAGTACAGGAGATGTAATTTTTTCTTTTTCAAAATTTGGATTATATTCTTTTTACTAAAGCTTCCCTTGTACCTGTATTACTACAAAAAAGAAAGAAACAAAAAAAAAAAAAAAAAAGCACCAGTGTATGACACATTTAGTTTTAATTTTCTTATACTTCTTTTAACTGACTTGTAGTTGTCATCATTTTGAGAAATTTACCACACACAAATCAGCTTGTAATTATTTTTGAAAATTATTATTATTGCATTTGTTTTAGAATCATTTAAGATCAGAGAACATTGGATGATTTGGTGATAAATGTGACCGAAGATGATTACATTAACATTCGTCTATCAGTTCGCTACATATAGGACATATGAATAAAAAAAAACGTGTGCTGTAATAAAAATCATTGACAGCTTAAGGTAGCAGTCAACAAAGCAGGAAAAATCTTTGGTAGACACTACAAGAATGCTTTTGTTTCACCGCTAACCTCACATGTAATCATAAAGCAGTTTAACAACTTCTTTTAAAAAGATCGAGAAGGGCGATTGGCTTATTATCTTTCCACTGCCTACTTAAAACTGATATATATATATATATATATCATAGTCTTTCATTCACATGGACATTTTTCAGACTATTTTTCTTATCATCATTCTTTCGGCATTTTTTATAGTCTTCACTGATGTTGAATGTACAAGAACAAATTCGTTAACAATGGACATATCATTTTCTTCTAACCAGACATGATTACGCCATAGCTGGAATTTCGGGTAAAATGTCGCCAACTAGAACATGTTGTCTGCCTCTTCTTGTTGAACAAATTATCTTCCTTTTTTCATTGGGTCACAAAGTCATACTATCCACCTACATAATTGATCTTTGTGGCTGTGTATTACCGTCAGAGAATAAGGCAGATTATAATTTGCCGTAACACGTTTCATCTGTCACTTCTTTCAAAGAAATATAAAAAGAGAAAAAAAAGGTATTATCGTACTGATTCAAACCAAGCAGTTATGATTTACTGGCGAGTTTCAGTTTCATAGAATTACACCCTCAGCAGGTTATCTTTCCTGTCAGCAGCAAATAAGTATCATCGAGTTAATAAATAAATATAAACTAAGTTTTAGTCCTTCCTAGAGTCCAAAACAACTGAATAAATAAATCAGTCATGTACTCCACGATTTTTTCTCTTCAATTTAATTTGTGAGCTTTTTTGTAAATCACCATAAAATCTGTTCTTTCAGGTGACATGTTAACTAAAATACAAACTGGTTTGAAAACAGTATCCAAGAACGATTTACTCTTTTTTCTCTCTTTTTTCCAAGACTGCGCTTTCATGTTATTATTATATTGCATTGCACTTGTTCCATCATGCATATTATGTTCATAATGCATAAACCTACTCAGTAATTCCAATTCTAAAAAAAAAAAAAAATTCCTTCTCAGACAAATATCACCTTGAAAGAGAGAGAGAGGGAGAGAGAGAGAGAGAGAAAAGAAAAAAGAAAAGGAAAACAGGGATGTTTTCTCTCTCAGTACTCTCAGGCAATATCATCTTGAATATCACTGAGTATAATATTATAACTAATGCAGTTTATTTCTGGTCCATTAAATACAGACACGGTCTGTGTAATTTTTTACAGTAAATCCTGCTATTCCGCAAGATTGTCCTTCTCATGTTTATACCCCTTTTGGCTTTGGCATAATAAATGCCACTTACGCATACAGTGTGCTATTATCCAAGCAGAAATTTTAGCATGGAATGGAATGAGTGACGAAATGGAAAGAGAACGAGGCTAGAAGTGAAGCTCTAAAACTCCAGAACACTCATACCATTGCCAGTTATCTGTACAATTAGTGCCGCTCCAGTGATAACCAATACTGGGTGAAAGTAATGTCGAGCCAGAGAAAGGCCACACTTTTCCCCATGTCTTCTGGTTTTCCTAAGCACCGTAACAAAGCGAAACTGACGCACAATCGCTGGCACTTATTTCAAACATTAGTCTCTGACAGTACTGACATTCTGTAACACCTGTGTTTCCTCCCGTCCGATACCAAGCTGAATCTTAAGGTTAAGGTGCCTGTTACAACATGTACTCTTTCCTCTCTTCTCAATGCATTCGTCTTCAGTTTTTATCCACCTTTGCGCTTTCTCATGCTTCACCTGTTTTTCTGAGCATATCTTTCTGTCTCCCTTTTCCCGAATTCATCTCTTTTTCTGTTTTTCTTTTCTTCCTGTCTTTTGTTTCCTTCGTCTTCTGATTTCGTTTTCTTCCCATTCCTCTCCCCGTCCATCCTCTTTCTCTCATAGAACTCACGCATACAGATACACTTAAATTTCAGCCCTCTATCTCTTTTCGTGTGTACTCTCCCTCTTTCATAATTGAATTTGAAATCTAGTTTTCCTGAAGTATCTCCCTCTTCCAAAATGATGACATATTAAATTGCTTTCTAGCGAAGAAACTGAATTTTTCCTTCATAGTTACTACATACCTGCAGTCTGTGGATCCTACGATATGCCTGTTTCCTTGTACATGCAACTTTTCCAGACCCTCAGCTGAATATTTCATTCGTCAAAATTGACTAAAAAAAAAACCACTTTAGTGTGAGCTTTTTAGTCCTCTGACTATACGTGACAATAACAGGAAATCATGATTTCACTAGCCAGTGAAATTCACCCTCAGCGTCGAAGCTCTCGCTGACCAATCTGCATCCCTACCGAGATAACATCCACTAGGAGGTTGAAAGACGTATTACAGAACGTAACGTAAAATGCATCCCAAGGCAACTGTTTGGCACAGTACAATGCTATGTGTGGCACTGCTTAGGCTAGCAGTATGCAATCCCTCTGTCATACAGATGTATTTATTAATTTAGTTTTGTTACAACTTATTTATTTGTTTTGTTTGCATCAGAAATCAGGACAAATGTTTATAACTGAAATACGAACCGTGCAATTGCAATCTAGCAATGGAAATAACATCCACAGCTATTGCCTTAACATGAGATGGTTACAGCAGAGTGCTAGTGACAATTGCTTCATTGGAAGTGTTTAAAGTGAAAGAAAAAAAAAAGAAGACGTGAACTGCATATTTTAACAATTCTTTAACTCAAAACAAACAAGCAGGGGGTATAAAGAAGCCAGTCCGCAGTGCAATTACATTGACAGCCTTTGAGTAAACAGTGATCATTTAAGGCTGAAGGTTAGGGGAAAAGAAAAAATGCAACAAGAGAAAATAAAATCCTACCTAGGGCCACCCATGGAGACGGCAATACACAGGCATTAAAAAGTCTAACCTGGAATCCTAAATCCGTCACTTTTTTCTGGTTGGTTAGCTACTTGAAACTTTTACAAAAATAGACTTTAAAAAATGACTGGTATTGTCTCAAATGAATGTTTAGGATGCCATAAAATGGGAAATATATCAGGAGAAAAGAGGACAGGAATAGAAGATATGCTGCTGTTAACCTTCTACTGTTTCTATAGTCTTACATTCAGGACGTTCTGGGAATAGAGAATTGTAACTAAAAAGTTGACACATATAGTTATCTTTTTTGTAGAAGTGCATCTCTAATAGTTATAAAATACTTCAAGGAAGATACTTATGATTACCAAGCAAACTTCTTCGTTGATAGGCTTCTATTTTAGCGAGCCATGGAAATTGATTCACGTTTTTCTTTTTTTTTCTTGAGCATAGCCATTATGGAGGTACAGCTGGTTAAGCGATGCATATCATCGCTTTGTCCCTAGACTGCAGTGAACAACAATGAATAAACCCATTTTAGTACTTGAAATTTCTGAGCTATAAACAATGTTTTGTTCACTCATAATATTTTAATCATTAAGACAAGCTTATGAGTATCAATTTAGATACTGATGAAAAAAGAAAACAAGAAAAAGAACGTAAAACATATGGTTTTGAAAACTAATATATAAGGCTAGATTTCTATTTCAGATGAGCTTCTCATAATAATAAAATATTGTTCAAACTGAAATGATTCAAATACGTAATGGATAAGACCCGCTATTTGAACAGATCTGCCTCTTCACACTTCTATCATCCAGTTTACAAATCAATCATATTAATTTGAAAGGAATGAGTAAAATCAGATGGCGGGTTTCAAAAGTTGGTTAGTTTTTTTTAAAACACTCTTCCGGCTCTGAATTTTTACCTACTTTTCTGTATTTCCCGCTCTGATATGATGTGCAACCGGTTCTCCTGTCACACTTTCTTATTTACTATGTCTTAAGTATCTCGTCTCTTCTTCATAGGTTGACATGGCATACAAAGCCAAATATCACAATACTCCCGTTTCTATTGTTGTGTACACTGCAATCATGCCAGGGTTGGTGTCTCCTACTCACACTTATATCTTCATTCATAAACGTTTGCTCATCAACAATACAGAACTGGGAAAGTCGTGGAATTTTAAAAGTTATTAAACGATATTGTGCTTTTCGGCTTTGAGAGAACGCATGGCAAAAACTAACATGTAAATTTAAAGCAATTGGCGCCTGCATTAGCTTAAAACTTTGCTAATGGTTTGCACGCTAACACTCCCGACACACTCCTTTCGGTTGAGAAAAAAACATCTTCATGACGTCATGAGCATTTTATGGATGTATTTTCAGTGGTAAAAAAGACAAAAATGACACTATTTACCTATATTTATTCACAATATTTCTTTATTATGCCGGCACTAGGCACAATACATAATTTTTGTTAAAAAAAGGAGATGGTAGGCAGTAAACAAAATTAGGAACAGCATCCTTTTAGGCATGCTAGCATTTGGAATCTTCTGACCAATATTTCTAGTGGAGTCACTTTTCCTTTCGTTTCTAAATAGCTTATGATAGTGGACAGCTGCAAGTGATTACGTTTGTTAAAGACATAATATTATATTTCAACTGCATAATGTCTTATTTATGTTTAGAAATCAGGCATCTTCTGTTCTTCTCAATGACTTGACACTTGTAAAATTTTCATTTATGTCCTACGAATCAAAGGAGAACAACTTCGATGTTTGAAGATTCATCGAGCTTACTCCGTTCAATGTAAGAGGAAATATCCATTGCAAAAAGAATGTATTTTCCGGCAAATTACAGCCTTATACCAATCCTCTCAACTAACGTACCAGGTAGCACTTAAAAATGAGTGGCTGTTTATAGCCCTCGCGATTCGTCCGTCAGCGTTTCACCTGTGTTCTTACAAACAGGGATCTTCAGAACATCCATGAGCAGGACAAGGTGGCTGTCTATCCCTGTAAGAGTTGTGTGAGCGAAAGAAAGGCTTGTACGATGCTAACATTCATTTCTTGCATAAGACTATGATTATTAAAATTTACATTTCTGTGCAGTCTCTACCATAAAAGTGTTTGACTGGACAACTGATTAGCTATTAACTAGCACTAGTTGCAATCATACCCCATTCAAAATGATAATAATAATAAATAACTGCATAGCAAGCAAATTACCTAACTTATCAACTAACAAAATAGAAATCACTCAACTGACACTAATTGATAGTTTAATAAATGATCAAATTAACTGACTAATTTGGCGACCAATAAACATTTTAAATTGGTAAACTTCAGTGAAAATACACTTCTAATTTTCACATCTAAAAGTCTGACACTATGTCCACATGGGAAAACGATGAGAAAAATACATGACGCTAAATGCATGGCTCTCGTAGATACATGTGCATGCAACTATCTGAGCACACATTAAACATTATTAACGTCTACAGATTCCGTAAGCTAATCATCTGCCAACACTGCAGAAAATTAATTATTACTCTCCTAAAAAAAAAAAAAAAGAAAAGAAAAAAATCATCCCCACTGCGTTGGAAGGACATGGAAAAAATGTTCTCTTCCTGATTTCTTACATTTTTCTTACTACTTTGTATTTTTTAAATAAAATGTTGCGTCAGAATCGGTAGTCTCTAACAGTAGTTTTAATGGAGAAAATCTACAGACAGTCAAAATCAAGTCTCGATTTCTTATTATCCTTTCAGAAGATGTTTTTTATCCTTATATAAATTCCTGGAAATATTCCAATAATTAGGCTATATTTTCTCTCCGTTGGCAACGGAATGAGAACCCGTTTGCTTTGCAAGATAGAAAATATAAATTGTAAATTCATGATAGAAACTGAGCAACGCCTTAAATATTTCTTATATGGGCTTTGAGCACCTAAACTGTCCAGTATCCGGTCTCTACTTCTTTCCCGTCTGTTCGTCCGTTCGCTCTCCTTTCAGGTCTTTCTTTCTTCCCTTCTGCTCTGGTACTTTTACATGGAGCAGCTATTGAAGAGAAAGGGTTCGAACTCCGATGCGAGTGCTTTGTATTACCTCCACTCTCTCACTCGTCCTCTACCTTATACACAGAACAGTAACAACAGCAGTTGCTAAGTATGGCCTGACACAGAAGACGGCCGGGGAATGAGTTAATGAAGCGAGCATGTTGTCAACAATCCCTCCTGCTGCAATTCATTATGTGGAAAGGAAGGATGAAAAGCAAAACAGCACGGCGCTGAGGTGTGCGACACGAAATACCGAAGTTTGGAGTCATATTTCCGGAATTCTGGCACAGATCAGCATAAGCCCAGTGAGTTGTTCAAAAGTATCGCACCGGAGAAAAAAGAAAGAAGCTGTAAAACTGGAAACTGCAGAACTTTATCGAGAAATATGTGATGGATCACACAACAGTTGAATACCACTAGAGTCCAGAATATACAGGTATCCATAAAATCTATTTACAATTTTAAAAATTTATTACAAAGGCTGTTGATAAGATATCTTAACTAGATTTGTTTTGTTTTAATCAGTGTTTGTTAAAGTTTGTGATCACATTGGAATTTTGTATTTCTGGTATTCTGTTGGTGAAAGAGGTACTGTTAAATGAAACTATAAAAAATGACTACTCTTCAAGAGAAGACACAATTATCATGGTTTATTGAGACAAAATCGGCTGTGCAGACTCAGCGAAACTACAGAATTAAATATGGAAGAAATCCTCTATCACCCCCTTCAATTCGCATATGGCACAGGAAATTTATGGAAACGGGCAACGTAGGGATAAAGGGAGGAGTGAGCGACCAAGAACATCTGAGGAAAACATCGATCGTATAAGACAATCTTTTACTCGTTCTCCCAGAGAGTCCACCCGTTCTGCTACCAAACAGTTGGAACTACCACGTTCAACAATGCCGATAGAAAACACATTATCATGCAGCTTGTTGAGAATCTCACAAAATAAAAAAAATAATCGGTTGTCCATGATAAGATGATTATTTTGAGTTATATGTTAATTTCCAAGAACAACATAAGAAATTACAAAGCAAAACAAAACAAAGAAGAAAAAAGCGAAAAAAAGAATTCGTTGCGGCTGACACTCCAGCTTACATGAGAGCTGGTCTAAAAATATCCAGTATCAAAGAAATTTCGGGTTTAACAGCTGGCTGCTGAAAGGAACACCAAGGCTAGTCTAAACTTGGACATAGTTTTTGTATTATGTCGCAGAAACCTCTTATTGCCTGCGCTTTTAGAAAAGCAAAGAACGATATTAAGCAGATGTGATCATTAAGCGGAGTATGTTTAAAAGATCTGAAAATCGGTAATGTTTGAAATTTCTATATAATGGTAACTGGTGTCAGTTCAGTTTTATGCTCTTGGAACCAATTTAAAAGAATTTCCTTATAGACTAGTTTATTGCCTCAGTTTTTTTGTTTTTTTTTTTGCTTTTGGGTGATCTACAACACATCTCATACCTCAGACATGTCGCTTTTTTTTTTTTTTTTACAGTGTTTTTTAAGCTGGCCACATAGTGTATATAAACTGATAAATAAAACAAGGACGTAAAGCCAGTTATGAGATAATTTAGTGCAGAGATAAACAATAGACAAAGAGATGCCAGGAAGAATCGATGAAAGAGAAGGAATATAAAAACAACAAATAATAAAATAGGTGACAACGCAGGTAAATGAGAGTCGGACAAGATGGAGACAGGTAAAGAGGAAACTTTTGACTGAACATTTGAGACAAACAGTTGGACAGTGGGCGTAGGAACAACTGATCGAGAAAGGAAAAGAAAACAAACAGGTGAGGGAGAAAAAACTGCAAAAGAGTGTGAACGGCTGCCTAGTCGGCCACAAAAAGTGGACTTTTTGCTTTAAACAATACAGAAACACATATGAGAACATAACTCGTACAGGCACACGCACAATCGCATAAAGGGTCATACAGTTCCACACACAGTGAGATATAATATTATCTTTTATTTATGTTGTCTATATAAAATATATAAAATCTGCGTGCTTTCATTCTCTCAGCACTTCCAGAAATGTTAATCCATCGATGTCTTAGACTGAAAGAAGCCAACAGAAATGAAACGTTTCACAGCAATGATTTGAAACCTTGGGGTAATTGGGATGCCATCCTTAATTAGCATTAATAGAACCAGACGTAAAATGTAAGTGTTGCACTGACCCAGTTTCACCCCAGGATTCTTGACTTGTGTGTGAGCAGCACATCGCTTCGACTTAACAGATTGATGACGGTTCGAACATCTTTCACGTTTGTGTGAAACTTCGAGAACAGTCGTTCCTAGAGAAAATGTAAACGATCTTTGGCAATTTGAAAACGCTTAAACAAATAGGTGCTAGGGGTTTATTTGTGCACTTTGCTGAGAGGCTATCCACTTGCTAATGGCTTGGCATGCCGTTGACTAATGCAACAGCTTTCATTTGTAATCGTAGCAAATAAAGAAACTGTAATGATTTTTTTTTTTTGTCAGAGAAGATGTTGGGCTGTAAAGTTCATTTGCCCATGGAGGGAGGTAGAGGTAAACGGGGGAGGGGGAAGGAGGCGCGGGAGGGAGGCGAAAAAAAACCCCAGTGTCAGAATTTGGCCTGTTTTTAAAAAAAAAAAGTACAAATAAAAAGAGAAAAAGAGCTGCGTCGAAGTGCCATTTATTGCAGCAAGTTTAAGCTGGCAATATCTGTGATAATGAATCTAGTGAAGTAGTATCGATATGTTATACTTCCTAGAGAATCACAGAGAATCAGTGAAGCGTATCAGATGAGCGGGCGTACACCCAGAATGTATATCCGCGTGCCTCGGTTTCTCCTGTACATTTAATGATGATGTAAGCTTTGATTATAAAAATTATTTTATAGATATATCCAAAGTCGCATAATATGATGATTTCAACAGGATGTCATAAATGGAGCTGATTTTGTTAGACTGTTCTGAGTGAATATGCTGAACCAAACAACAACAACAACAAAAAAATGGAAAACAGTGTTTTGCTTGTGAAACAAAGCTCCATAATGTGATGCCTTTTCATGCACGTAATGCTTTTATGCTTAACAAAGTCATTAAATTAAAAAAAAACAAAACATGTCTATGCCTTTGATATTTTTGCAGGTTCTGCCTTCGACGTTAACCCTTAGCAACATTTGATGAAGTGAAGTTAACCACTTTTATCCATACGGAAAACAAAAACGAAGTGAGATATAGATGAACTGTTTTAAACAAAATGGATCAATCCTCATACAGAAAAAGGTGATCACTTAATGTGATGTGGACTTAATTTCAGCGCCTTAAACCGATGAACGCTTCAATCGCAAGTTCTTTAGCCAATGCTTTACAACAGTTAATAAGCAAATCTTGCTAGAGAGAAAAACCTCACCTGCATCACAAATTAAACTTTTGACACTGAAAATTATCACTGTAAAGCCTCGTCGTTTCATTTCTTATCTCTGTTACAGACAAAGTAGAAACAGTTTGAATCAGACTGAAAGCTGGTATGCTGCTTAACACCCAATTACATTTCCTGACAGAAAGTAAGCTGCGACACTGTTAAGTATTCATCGCTCTCTTCACGCACGTGTGCATTTTGATGGTACAGCCACTGATAAACTAATCAAAGAAAGGTGCAGCTCACATTAGAGTTTGACATTTGTTTATGGTGGCGACAGTTACGCTATTATCCCTGTCAGGACTTCCATGCTCTTTTCTAGACAACCCTCCATCAGGGAAATGTCGTATCAATGACATCCTCAAAGAAATGTGAGCGTTAACAGACGAATGGCTGAAAGAAAGAAAGCACAATCCTGACAAGTGTATTTGCATATAAGAGCCCCGCACAGACGGTTGTATTTTCTTATACACTTGAAGGTCCTCGGTTCTGAAGATTTATTTTCAGCAAACCTCTTAAAGCAGCAAGGCAAAGATTTAGGGTTATTGCAATTTATGAGCTGCAAAATGGAAGATGTTTCACACAGCTAAACTGGTGAGAGGGTGATGGGTCATTCATTCCAAATAAAACATGTATCTGTTTCGATGCACAATCTCTTGCCATTTCCCTCCTATATTGTTCAGTTTATAAAATGACAGTCACTAGATCTGTGCGCCTTGCTCGTTCACATCAATAAATACAGAACAATTCACTATTCAGTGAAATATGATGAATGAATGAGAACATCATGTAAAGTATTAACACGGTCCGAGAGGATCATAGACTCAGTAGACATCCATAAACTCTATAAACAGCATTCTGAAATCATATGTATATGTAAAAAAAAAAAAAAAATGAAGAGATATAAAAAAATAAAAGAATGAAGTGAAGACAAAACAAAATAAGATAAAATATTAATAATAATAATAATAGAAAAAAGTTCTCTGCCAATAACTGCTTATCGGTGTTATAATGAAAAAAAGATTCAAAATAAGTGAAATTAAATAGCAGTCCAGCCCTCCTCGTATTGCAGTGATTTAGATTTCCCAGTGTTCTTTCTGTCTCTTCGCCATACCCCTCATTACCACCCCAGTCTACCATAAATAACATTTTGTTTTCAGCCCTACTATTTGAATAGTTAAAGGCGTTGGATATTACAACGAAGAGGGCTAGAATGCCAGAAAACATGCTTCCATTGCTAACATCAACACCAGCAACAAATTAAGCGAAAAAGTCATGAAACAAAATATTTGGCATAGAATAATGTACAGGAATATATTTGCTACTAATTTTTTCATAATTAAATATTTTACAAAATTGTGTAAAACTAGACTGTCAGATCTGCTGCATAAACCAACAGCATTTGTGACATGTATTTGAATTCCCTCGAATTGTTCCCTCATTCAACTTGTGGGTGCTCCCCATGATTACTCACACGAGTAGCCACATACCGCATTTATACAGTCGAAGTTCAGTTCAGAACAAGAATGTGTGAAAACAGTGGCAGTGGCTATCTTTTACCTGGGTGGCTGTCTAAGTCAGACAGTTTTATTGCCCACTTTGAGGAAGATTCGACTCTGCTCTACAACAGCGGTGCATGGTTTTCCAGAGAGAAAGTTCGGTAATTGGTGATGACGGTGGAAAACCTGGACTGAAACCTGTGCTGCTTGGTGAAACATTTACATGTTTGCACTTATCGGAGAAAGTTAGTGCTCGACTCTTCCACATTCCACACGAATGGGTGGATGAGCCGAGTGCTTTCTATATGGTGGGTGACTGAAGAGAAAATAAAGGTGCTGTTAGAGTGAGCAACAATGGGCGAAATGTTTCTCTAGCACGACCTAAACTAGAAGTATATAAAGTTGTTTGTCACATGTCTTAGAGTACCATAGGCCTGATAGATACTCCTGTCAATAATGAAGTAAATTAATACCTGCGTCAATATAGTGTAAGCAATAAACCCTTCAAGAGTGAAATGCTTTATTCTTTTTCTTTCTCCGCCCAAACTCATTTTATTTCATTTGATTTTTTTATTTATTTGGTCTCTCACACACACACACTCTCTCTCATTTATTCATCATTTTGATAATGTTTACATTAAAGCCACATCACCTTGTCTATACATGCAAGATGTATCTTATTCGTTTGTTTGTATATGTTCTTTTTTGTTCCACCTCCATTTTTGCCGTCAAAATGAATAAGATTACAATGGAGAGCCTAGCTGGCACTCCTTAATCCCTAACTCTTAATCCTCAAAATAATAACACGTATCATCTACTGATGAAATGATTACTTTAAAAGTAACTGTCAAATGCATCACGAGAAAGAAATCATATTAATAGACCAAATGGGGCTCGTCTTTTAATAAATCGTCACTCATTCACCTTGACAACTCTATATTTATTTTCATTGTGGATATACATACAATTACAAAATCCCAGTCTTCCTAATATAATTTTACTACTGTGCATGATGATTCAAACACAATTTGCACATAGAAACTTTATTTATTTTTGTTGCTGTGCTAAATGTATGATGTGTATTACTGCATACGATATCTTATTTTTTTAACCTATTTCTGGATTACACATTATCCAAGTTTTCATTTTCTTTCTCGCTCATTTTCTGCATTATAACTCTGAGATAAGAACATAACAGATTTAATATCTCAGATTTTCCCCTCATGATTAATTGTCTATTCCCTAGGAAAATTATATAACATCATCATTTCTACCGTGATCAAGTCTTTCATAATAATAATAATAATAATAAAAAGATAGATCATTGACAAAAAGGCGAGATTCCCATTTACACTGGGTGATTGTATTAAATATCCTACACATTTTATGTGGTACAGACTTGTAGATAAGTGACAAATAAAATAAACTGTGACAAACTGATACAATGTATGAGCAGCGTATCCCATTTTATAATCTTCACATTTGAAAACAGGAATATGTTGAAAGATTTCACTTATATAGATAGAAACATGTAGACATTCGCTTGTACATATATCAGCACTTTACATTATATTAATTCTCTTATTATTTGAAATCCCTAGAGTGAAAACTACCCAAATCACATTTTCACACATATATGAGGCCAAGGTCAAGAAACAAAAATTAATGAGAAATTAACGGTCACAATTTACAATGCAAACATCCAAACGCCATAAACGTAAAATTCAAGTGATTACAATGGTATATGACTAACAAGAAAGCTTTTCTTTTTATTTTTTTCAAGGTAAATTCCCTCAATACGGAGAAAGTACTTTTCATTCTATTCTTGGGTCTTTAATTTAATTTTTGTTATCATGGATGGTCCGAAACCATAAACTAGAAATGACACGAAGATGAGCAAACGTCCAGTCGCCGGGATTATGTAGCAGTAAAAATTCGTTTAATATGTCCACAATGTATCTATTTCTGTACTTTCTTTTCTGGAATACTCCTTGGTTTTTGCTAAACGCGTCCTCTCCTATATTTCAATCTCGAAGACCGTATTCTTTGTCCATGAAAAGCCTGAAGTGTTTGACGATATCAACAGTGAAGTCGAAGGAAATATTTCCGGCCTCTTGATCTATATCTCTTGTCATAATAACCTCATAGCCCGCACCATGTTGGCTATCAACGCATGGGGTAGGTACAGGAAAGATAAAAAGCAGCCATTATAGTAATACATGGCCGCTGAGGGTTGGTCTTTAGATAAACCACTCATCACACTGGTGTAATGGGGCAGGATATGGCAGCAAGGGATATCGGCCCCCCTCGGTCAGTCTCTCTCACAACATGACATCTATGGCCATGGGAGACAGCAAATACATGGTAGATAGACAACGATAATGAGGAAAGGAAGAAACCATGAAGAATGATGAGAACGATTCGAATGTACTGAATACAAACAGGTTTGTCTGTTGAATTCTTATCTTACAAAAAGCAAAATAGTCTTCAAACTATTCATAAAAAAAAATATATATATATTTACAGCAACAACAAAATAATAATAATAATCCTTAAATAATCTAGCTAATAATCCATTGATAACATTAAGGGGGGGGGGGGGGAGGTGTTCAAAGTCAGCCATCACACTTGGGCATGGGAGACAGAAGGTACATCCGAGACGTTATATTATAAGCCACTGGCGTCACATACCAATTAATGGACTTGAAAACATTCGCAGCATATTATCCGAGGCGGGAAACTTTAATGTATCTCAGCTGCAGACGAATGACGCAAGAAAGCTGGCGAGTGGCGCGCATGACGATGAGAAGATTAGTGGTAACGAGCAATTAACGCGCATTTCACGACTTGGCACGTCTGGCCAGGTAGATAAAAGGTGTGAGAAGCCAGAGGTGTGAGAGTGTGATGGTTCATCTGCTCACAGGCGTTATTGATGACCACATGTTTTCTCCTCTCTATAACGATGGAAATGGCGAGCCTAGAATAGCTGTAGCTACAGATATGAGATATATTATGTGAGGGTCTTGATATTTTGTTTTCTTTCTTTTAAAGTGTTAACCCCTCAGTTGTGCACTAATTTTATCGATCTGACGAGGTTGTAGGTCAAATGTTGTTTTGTTGTTAATGTTATTGTTGTCATTCCTGAATATTATCGGTCCATCTTTTCTTTCTTGTAGCCATTGGATCTTGTTACATGATCATTTCAATTACTTTTTCTTCACAGTTGAAAGACAATCCTCTTGAGGGCCACTGTGCTGTATGACGATTCTGTGGATCTGCTCGCGAGGGCACTTTAACGAACGAAATCTACTTTATGCTCTTGCCTGATTTATTTGTTTAAGTCTGATTTTTCTTAAACCCGCTGTATGCAATGAACAGACATCCGATCGAGTCCAACAGAACATAATTATGATAACATAACCCACCCAGCCCACGTCGTGGATCTCAGTCTAAGCCTGACTGACTGACAAATTTTCGGGTTTTTCGATAAAACCATGAACATTTTACTCCATTTATTACGTTCTATGAGGAAACGCTCAGTGCAACAACAACACAACATCAGCAACAACAACAACAACAACAACAACAACAACAACAACAACAACAACACAGTAGCACTAATATATATAAAATATTGTAACTAACAAAAAATAATACAACTAGTTCCTCGCAGTTTTGATTCCCTTCTGATCTTGTTAGGGCTCGCTGATCTTAAGGCTGATCCAGACAGGTCTCAGGCCTCAAATGGTATTTCATTACAAACAACATAGGTAGGTCAATTGGTTACGATGAAACGTTTGATCGATGTAGAAAAGAAATTAAACATTCTCTTTATCTCATTTCTGTATTATGTTCATTTATTCGTTTAAAGCGCCTTTTCTGAAACACTTTTTGCTCCTTACTAAATCAGCCTAAGTAGTGAAAGGAACAACACATATGTCGGAAGGGACAAGATTGTACGCTTAATCTCGTTTGGAGGTGAACCTTGTTATAACTTGATTTCTAATGGATTTCCAAAGTTGCATCTGAGCATCTCTCTCCTTTATAGCAACTATAACCTGTCGTTATGCGGTAGAAATGACTCATACTCCTAGGTCTTTAATGGATACAGTAGATTACCGTCACAACCCCGCGGTAAAACAACACCGGAACCTTTATTAGAGGAAAGCTGATATTCTTCGACACGTCGGTCTCAATTATCTGCTCACTTATTCTGGACTTGCCAATTAGTGGTGGTCATTTTTCACGAGACCAGATTCACGGTGCCTTCACCTACACACCTTAACATTTTTTTTCCTGTTTGGAGGGGTGGGTGGGGGGGGGGGGGGGGGGGGGGGGGGGGGGGGGGGGGGGGGGGGGGGGGGGGGGGGGGGGGGGGGGGG
>JBCEWB010704774.1:0-17128 GCA_039654565.1 Peronia peronii | reverse complement strand
AAAATGCTTATTTTTCTTACTTGTATCACATGACCTATAGGATTTTCTCTTATTTGGCAATGGGTCATATATATATAATACATGTGTGAATATTTAGCTAGAAGTTTTGGCACACCTTGATTGTGACACTGTACTTGTGTTAGCTCTACACATGATTAAAACCCACGGGCCCAAGACCTTGCCAGGTCGAAAACACATTTTTACACCATTAAATAGACTGCATTATTGCAGTGAAAATTTCAATGTTTATGTATGACAATGAAAATAGCCCCACAAGATGAAGCTTGAACTCATTATTATGCTTTATAAATTGTGTCAATATCTTGATTAATTCCTGAGATATTATTATTTTTTTATATTTAATTTTCACCCCGTTGTAAAATTAAGCATACCAGGGAAATAAGAAATAAAGTTAAGGCCAAAGGATTCATCCCTGTGTAGATAGAGTAGGGAAAAATAGAGTAAGTAGGAGATATGGACACTAGGGACTTAACAAACCAAAACAACAATAGCAAGGGACATATGAATGATCAAACTTTTTTTCTTTTAAAGGAATTTTTTTTTTTTTTTTAAAGGAAAACCATGATTTAAATTTTTTTTTTTTAAAACAAAAACCCGTTGAGACAACCTCCACCAGGAAGGTGAAAGACGTATTAATTACAGAACGTAACGTGATGAAACCAGCCATTTTTTATCATTGTCATTTTTTGACAAGAAACACATTTTGAAATGTAAATTTGCTAATAATCAAGACATCTGCACAAATGTCACAGCATTTTGCATATTGATGTACAAAATCATAATCTAAATATGCTAATTGTTTGAAAGCCCCATGAAACTAATTATTTATCATTATGCACCTCTCAAAGGATAAAATGAGGGGTTCTTTTGCCCAGCCGAACAATGCAACTTCCGCAAGAATACAATTTTGTTTCACAGTTGCTCTTCTAATTATCCGATTTTCACTAATGGTGCACCAATCTTTCTGTTTTAACACTGAGAATTCTATGGATTTACTTAGAATCCATGTCTCGATTTCTTTGGAACTTTATGGCAGCAAATCAAATGTTATTTATGTATTATAACTAGTGTGTAATTGCCATATGGTTATCCTGCCGTCATTCTAGATCACTATTAACCACTGAAAATAGTCTGAGCCTGCTATCAAATACAACCCCATATAATGTTGAACATACATTTTAGATCTCAAAATACAAATCATTTTTAAACTTTATCTGCTCTGCTCTCTGCCCTCTCCTAGTACTATGGTTTATTTATTTATAGATCTACTTGACTAGATCTACACTAACTGTCTCACTCTGCTGATATTATTGCTAGTTCTCATAAATCTACATTGGCGTCATAATTAAATTAAAGGGGGGAGTATGCATTTTATCATGAAATCTACTGTCCCCAATTGGTGAACTTCACTAAATAAATTTTTGTAACTAAATACGTCTCTCAGTCTCAGTGAAAAGATACTGGAGGGAGCAGATCTAGACTAGCAGTACACTCTAAATTAGTTCATCGGAAATTTGACGGGAAAGGAAAACCTTCCATTTTATCACTTTTTTGTAATAACCGAATAAAACACTCTGGAACAATGACTGCAATCCTTGGAAGCAGTTTCATTTATAGATCTACTTCTACGTAAATTAATAGTATGTCTATGGTCTAATTACATTACTATTATTCCCCTAAAAGAGTTCGCCACTGGACAAGTCGAGTTCCAAAGGCCACAAAATGAACTTTCTTCAGATGTTAAATTTTTTCATTAACCTTCATCAGCTATATAAATGAATGGCTTTTTTAACTCGTGATAAATCTGTTCTCTTACACTCTGACATGTTTAGTTTCGATGAAATCGTTACTAATACTAGGCCTGGATCTAAACTATATTTATAGTCAATTTCAAACGTCATGTTGATAGATCTTCAGCATAAAACTGAAATTGAAAAAGGCCTATCGCATTCTCAATACTGCCTCTAAGAGACACTGACAAGTACAACTGATTTGGCTGACCAAATGCCTGCAACAGGGTTGCCAACTCCATCATGGTCGAACCAGGGATTTCTGCTTACAAAAAACAGGGATTTTCGACCTAAAACTGGGATTTTACATACTAAGAAGAATCCGAAACTAAAACTTGTTTTGCAGTATCCAATCAAATAATTTATGCACACAGCAGATATTTATAATTATTGTCAAATTCAGCTATACATAATATTTCTAAATAATGTAAATTCCAGGAAATATGTAAGGAAAAATTCAGTCCTTCCTTGGCTTATTTGACAGTTTGATGAAAGTAAACGCCACAGAATACTCTGGTCTAGATCTATACGATACATATCATGTACATATTGTATGGTACATCAATATAACTGACAATGAAAGTATGACCTGAAAAGCAAAGTGGAATTTATGGTGACATCCACCATGATCGGAATCAATAATTATAGCAATCTATGATGCGGCATAATCCATATCGTTGTTCCTTCCACATTTCTATAAACTCCCCCCCCCCCCCAATGGAATACAATGTTTGTTCAAAATGTAGGGCTTTGATTTGTGATAAGGATGATAAGGAGAGCAGGGTTGGATAGGAGATGAGAAATGTGTGCTAGTTCTCTTCACTGTGCGAATTCGAACTTGCCGCACAACACAAGGTTCCGTAGACGGCCGTCGGCTTTCGTCCTTTGAAGTCGGGAATCTACTAGCCGGGTAGACACTGAGCCGGTTAAATGGAGGCACTGCATAAATCTCCCCCTTCCCCCCCTCTTTTTTTTCACCATATGAATATGGAGTGAGAAAATCTAGAGTGGGGACTGGATAATACCAGAAGCCCAGTTAATACTCACAGCACCAGAAAGGTAGATCTAGATCTAGATTTAGATCAAGATACGGGCGAGACACTTGAAACGACACTGACCATCACCATCTCAACGAAATGGGTCACTGGCCGTAACATTACACAAATGCCCACTGTTCTGGCTTAGAAATCGCGCTGCGTGCATAATTTCAACAAGAGTACTGCAAAACTCCGTTCGATTCTGATAGCAAGCATAACGACCCGATCAAAAATGTAGATCTACATTCCGAGTGTAACACAGCCGAATAAGCAAAGAAAGTTTGTAGTTTTGCTAATTCGGTGTTTTTCTTTGTTATTATTATTATTATTGTTAAATTTATGAGAAACCCACGATTTTAAGCACTTTTCCAGGTGTCTTGGATTTCGCTTGAAATCTGGGAAAATCCCGGTTTTTCCGGGAGGGTTGGCAACCTGCTGCAAGTGTGTAATTAAAAAGACAAAGGCCAATCCATCCTCAGCCACCATAGTTTTGTGTCTATAAATAGCAACAAATTCATAACAGCCTCTCCCACGCACGTAAAACGTGACATCTTCTCACGGTACATCATACTTGGTTGGGGCCATGAGTGACGGGTGATGTGTGAAGTGGGGGAGGGTAGATGCATGATTTCTACACACTTGCGCCTTAATCTACCTTTCTTGTCATGGTGCTGGGCAGCACATTGTGGATGCCTGTACTTGAATAAATTGATCCGGTACCCAAGTTTGGTCTTTGTTATGCTTGATATGAAATGAAAGTGCAGTCAGGGAAGCGAAAGATGTTCATAATATGGGCAGATTTCGTATCAGCCCATAGTTTTATTTCTTATAAAAGATGACAAATTGCACAGCAAAATAAGCGTTCCAAAAAATTCTTTCTTAATAACATGGAAGCTTCGTTTTAAGCGCTTTCTTAATAACCGTTTTATAGTGAGTGTATCTAGACAATCTACATGCAGTTGACATATATTATGTCATGTGAGTCGAACCCTGATGAGTCGACTTTCAGATGAAGTGATCCTTTTCATTGGAATAGGTCCCGACATCGATGCATCCATGACCATACTCACTGATGAGTCGATCTTTTTCTCCAGTCCCCGCCCTTATAAGATCAAAGGAAAAAGCAACAAGTCGATGTAACTAATTCCCCCCAGCACTTCATCAAACACATTTAAGCCCCTCCCATCATGCAATAGCTTGACTGTAGGTTAACTACATATGTCTATTATGTCAAACTGAGTCACTAAACTGGACTGAACCCTCCTCAGACTACATGATCAGAGGCCGACGACACATTCTCTCCTCCTCCTTTTCACATTCACATCTTACCACAATCTTTCCCATCTAGTCGGTGGTACCCCGCTGTATGAGTATGATGCAAATTCGCGTAAGAGATTGGGAAATGTTTAAGCGGTTATCATCTTTGATGTGGGGAACTCCTCCGCTGCACTGTGGTTCACATGTGAATGCCATCCCAAGCAGATCACTGGGAACCAGCCTTTGTTTTTCTCATCGAGGCGAACTTGCTTGTCGCAGTTGTAGGTGACTGAAAAAAAAAAACTGTGATCCCTCCACCTCCTCCCCTTTTCCCCTCATAGTAAACAAAACCTAGTATGGGGTGTAATGTTAACTGCACACATGAACATGTAGTGTTTTATAACAAGAAGTGGTGGGAGTGGGCGAAGTGATAGTGGGAGATGAAGTGCGTATGGGGATCGCATTGCGTTGAATGCCGAAAAGGCAGAGTGGCAGTTGGGAGTGGTGTAGGCCTAGTGGACATCGCCAGGTAATATGACAGTGAAATTTGCATGGCAGACCAATGACATTATGATGACAATAATGACAACAGGTGTCGATAATCTGTTATAATTATAAAAATTCAACCAAAGAGTTGGTAAATCTAGATTTAGATCTCACTGAAAATGAATGCAAGAGATCAAGTTTGATGCTCCAGGAAAGAATGCATAAGGGAAAAATTACCATTATAATGCGAACTACGGATGAGTCGATCTTATTTTTACTCCCCGCCGACATCCACTCATCAGTAGATCTAGTCCACTGTATCTATCCAGATCTAGATGAAATCTAGATCTAGATCTATCTACATCTGGATTCTAGATTTACGGATCATGACTAATCATACAAGTCATGGGAGGGTACCACTATTTCAAGTCAGTACCTAAATCGAGCTCTAAGCCAGTACACTTACTTCTTGCTAGAGTTCAATGGGTAAGCGATTATGTCGGACTCAACTTCGCGGGACTACTTTGAAGATCAATCGCCATATTTATTTACAAGTCTCGTAACTGGTCATATGATATTTTCACTTTTCTTAATTTTTTAGCCTAATTTTGCATTGAAAAGGCTAATTACTGTACTTCATGCCGTATAAGATCCGGACATAAGATAAAATTAACATTCTAAGAGTATAATCTGACAATAAATAGTATAAGCTCATTGACGTGAACCCAAGTAACGCGAGAGTTTGTCAATCATCTTGTATCGATAGTAAACAGAATGGTGACAGGAAGCTACTTGTCTTCATCTTGTTTTGAATACTACGAGGAGCAAATCTAATATATCTGGATCCCTTATTTTCATTGCTTTTGTGTGAATGAATTCATTCTTGTGTAACTTAAGGTGGATCAAATAGATCTAGATTTAGATTGATGGAATATTCAGATACGCAGGCAATGAGTAAGCCAGAGCGATACAAATTTGGAGATCTTGAAGTTAATGAAGATTCAGAGATCTCGAGCCTCTGAATATTTCCAGTTAAAATCAAGAGTTCGATGCGAATAACATTCACTAAAAGGTTGTGGTTGTTCACATTTCTGCTTGGAGCCTGAAGGTAGAGGACAGTCAAAATGATGCTCGTGGAGAGATACCAACCAATATTGCTTCTGCAGTATCTCTTGCTTTTGATAGATATTTTTATGAACTCATTTACAGAATTGCTGAGATTTCAGAATGTGATACTTCTGGTCCTTTACGTGTAAGCTCATAATTTGTATTGTGCATGTTGTGTTTTATGCTTTTAGTTGGTGATTTTTTATTATGTTTATTTGCTACTGATGAAGATGTGATGGACGAGCTTCACGAAATATTTTGTCTGTCATTGATAATATTATTGGAGGACAAGAGAATTTTTGTTGATAAATTTAGATGCCGAACAAAATAAAAAGCAGAAAAAGCCTCATCATACACCATGTTAATGTATATATATTTTTTAAGTTTGTAAATTTATTTTAAATATTCTTTGAAGAACAAGGTTGTCAGCGATGAGATTTGAATACTTACAATTTGCTATACCTGTAGTTGTAAAGTGATCCATAAAATTACAAGAAAGAGTAATAATAAATCTAGACAAGATCTAGATATTAAGAGACAAATTATTGAATCAATATTGTATGTACAGTGGTCTCCGCCTAAGAACCCTCCCCCTAAGAGCCCAGTCCGCCTAAGAACCCGCCTCTGTTGCGAAACAGAATTTTTCCTCTATAATTTACCCTTCTAAGAACCCTCTCCCAAATGAAAAATCCTCCTAAGAGCCCGGTGTCAGGCCAGGTCACACAAGTACTTATGGTGTAGTTTCACATCAGACTAGATTGTCCATTTGAGAGAAATGCACAGTGCTAGATATGCTGTAAAATGGGGACGGGGGTGGGGGAAACAGGTAGACAAAGGAGTGGAAGTGATGGTTGATGCATGATTGCATAATCAGGCCAAATTGTGGACTAACCCGTAGTCATTTCTTTGTTTGACAACATGTGGGCAGCACATATGATTGGCTCTGTGGATAAGGTGTAAGTTTAGCCTCCTGACTGGTCAGCTGTTTCGCTACTTTGGTTGGTCTGTAAACACTTGAGTCAGTCGTGTGATTATCCCGTAGGGTGGCATAGCAATATTATGCTTTCAACATGATCCAGTTATGTGAGAACTCACTCGATGTTTAAACGCTGGGCAGTATTGATGTAATTATATGCTTAACAAACGGAATTGCTAGATTTAATTATAACACACACAAGGCAGAAGGCTGTACTTATTAGCATAGGTAAATCTTTAACTAACGGTATTGATCATTTAATCATAGTTCTGAAGACAATCTGCGGTCAGAGGGGGTGCATAACTTTTCAATCCGCCTAAGAACCCGTCCACCTAAGAGCCTGCTCTTTTGTCTCCCGACAACCGGGTTCTTAGGCGGAGACCACTGAATATGGAGGAAGCAAATTTATCTCATTATGGAAATTAAGTCTGTGTTATCATTCCTTTTGATTCTTGTCTTTTGTGCATTTGATTTGTAGTTTCTGCTTACTTTCAGCATTCAAGACTTCTGCCTGGTGTTTGCAGTCATCATCATATTCCTTCTCTTCTTTTCAACATTCATCTTTCAAGCAGGCCTTGTCAGTATTCTGGTGTCCAAATTTAAATTTGCTATATCAATAACATTCATCTACTTTGTCCTGTGTGTGGCACTTCATGTGTGGACAATGGTAAGTGAACTGTGAACTTCATGGAGTGTTTGAGCAAAGAAATTTTAATTGAAAGAAATGTAATCAATCACATGTGCTTATATTTGTTGCATTAAATGAATAATGTATAATATTTTTTTTCTTTTTAAATTGAATTGTAATACTACTATTACTGATCTTCAAGACATGACAATTTTTTTAGAATATGTAATTTTTTAAAGTTATAGTGAACATATAGTGAATATATTGGTCTAACTAATATACAGTCAAGTCCACTCAAACCGAACTCTGATAAAACGAATTTCTGATAAATCTAATAAAAACAAAACAATAGATTTTTTCCCCTCTTTGTGCCTATTAAATGCCTCTCGCATAAACCAAAGCTATCGCCATGAGTTTCCTTTAAATCGAACTGGTCAGCGCTGCCACAAAGGTAAAAATCGGCTTCTGTCCTCTACACGTGGTTTCCACCAACGCAGATACCGGCAGTATGAAAACAAAGGAGACAGTGCTGCAGATGGGGCGAGAGGGGTTAGACAATGTATTATGCCCGCGCGTAGCATAAGTAGGCCATGTGTTCACGGGGGAAGGGGAGGAAGGATAAAGAGAGCGTACTAGGGCCAGCGCTGCCGCCGAGCAATCAATCGATAATCAAGCATCCTGGTAGAGCCTACAGTACAGGCATATGCATAAATGTACTAGATCTACACGTTACAAGTATTATGAAGTGTGTAGGTCATGCTACAATAGAGCACTGCGCCTATGTTATGATGTTGATTCTCACACTGTGCGGGATAGGCCAGATACTACATCGGGCAAGTTTTTTTTTTTTTTTGCGCTTGCGGTTGACTCGCTTATATAGACACCCTCACAGACTATGTGATGGGTTCCTTTAACTGTTCTCAGAATCAAAACTTTATTAATAGCCTTTTTCAAGGGTTAAAACTTACTCACCTGCCCTTTTCAGGACTAAAGCATTATCAGTCCATTTCGGGGCTAAAACCTATTCATCAACAGTTCTTTTCAGGGCTAAAACTAACATCATTCTACCTCTACTTTTCTTTACATTACTTCTGCTTTCAATGCAGCCCATATTAGGGCTAGCCATCCAATTATACGAGAGGGCTTGAATTTAAGATAAACGCAACGTTCAGGAGCCATAGCACGATTTCTGTATATAGGGAAATAATCCTGTAATAAAATAATTAAAATAGTGCCTCATTAGTCATTCGAGAATTGCCCCCCCTTCCCCTCACCACATTGTCGGAACTGGAAGACGAACTCTCTTTAATCGACCCCATTAGGTTGGTCCCAGCAAATTCGATTTAAGGGGACTCGACTGTACTCACTATTATGTTCACTATA
Source organism: Peronia peronii (assembly GCA_039654565.1). Lineage (NCBI taxonomy): Eukaryota > Metazoa > Mollusca > Gastropoda > Systellommatophora > Onchidiidae > Peronia > Peronia peronii. The sequence goes on along the minus strand of JBCEWB010704774.1, from coordinate 8,443 downwards.
ACTTTGAAAAATTACAAATTAGTGAATATATTAGTTTAACTAATCCAATTGTGCACACTAAATGATATAATTTTGGCAAAAATTATTGAAATAGTACAATTACAGCATTCAAATACATAAACTGCTGATATGAAATATTAATGTAATTCATTTTAAATCTATTTATCAGAGGACTTTTTAATGCTTAAAAGAATGTATGCACAATGCTCTATTTGATCAAAATAAATTCATGGTTGAAAGTGATTAGCATTCGTTTTATTTTAAATGTTCCTCAGCTTTTTTGCAACTGAAACTAGGCCTGACAATGATTACAATGAAATCTGTTGTTTTCAAGAACCATTTTGATCAAGTTTTCTGTTATCATCATTTATGGTCAACATCTAGTGTAATCCATATTGAAAACAACAAACCTGAATCTTGTCAAACTGCTTTATTTTTATCTTTACTTTTCCTTCTTTCTTTTTCTTTCTTTCCTCTCTTTTTTTCTTCTTTTTTTTTTCAATCTTTGATTATTTTGAATATGTACCTTTATGAGTAGGGAAATGGAATTAACACTACCCAGGGAATTACCTGTTTTCTCATTTCAGCACTTGCGATGGGGGAATGTCGATAAGTACATATGGGGTGATACTGGCTATCACATTCTCTTCGTCTGCCAAAGAATAGGTATGAATAAATAAGTTTCAACATCAATTGAGGATATATTCCATAGCAAACTAAACATTTCACAAGTAAACTGGCAAAGATTTAGTGGATTTCTGTTTTCAACAAATGAATAACAGCAAGAAAAAATAAGATGAGAAAGAACAAATTGGACAGAGAGAATATGTAAAAATGATGATAGCAGCAGCAGTAGAAATAAATTGTGTCATTGAATACTGTGGGCCTACTCACATTACCAACTCTTACAACACTTATAAATACAGTGTTGCCAGTCTTGCACCAGAAAGTGAACTACCATTTTCAGGCTGAAAGCATTAAGGCAGTTTGCTGCTGAAAATCTTAAAATTGTCAAATCAACAAAAACTTCCATTCAAAAGGTGCACAAACAATAATAACATAATAAGAATTAAGATTCTGTAAAGTTTTTTTGCCTGCCATAACATAAACAGCCACCATATTGAACGTCTTTTAAAAAGATTTAAAATGCTGCAATAACTTTCCTATTTTTTTAAAGTTGTTTGCTTTTAAATTTTGAGGATTAAGATGTTGAACATCACTCTACATAAAAATAACACGAGATTTTTCATATCTATTTTAATTAACAAGATATTGGATCTGACATTTTATAATAATTATAATGTGGCCTGTGAAAAAAACTAAATTTTTCAAATTCAATTCAGTTTTATTTTAAAAATATACTTTATGATGAAAAACTGGTATTATTGTACATGTATAGTAGGGTATGGTACATATTGAGAGATGTCTCCTGCAAATTTGAAGCAGTTTGGACATGAAATAAAAAAGTTGTATAGGCATTTGATTAGTAAAAAATGTGAAACTGAGAAAATGAGCAGAAAAGATGAAAATTAGTAAAAACTGAAATGGAAGTCATACTCTGACCTCTAAAACGCTGCTGTATTTTAAGCAGGCTTTCTCTCCATTTTTTCTTATTCCTCCTGCCTCTTTCGTTTTTTGCCTCTGTGGTAATATCCATCCTCTTTGATTGTTTATCTGCCTGTACTCTGACACAAATTTACATAGTTCCTCTGTCTGAATTATTAGAGTATTGCCTTCACCACTCTCAGCTTGTTTATTGCCAATGTCCAAATCACACTGCCTAGGGTAGTTCAGCTTATTCTCCTTGGTCTTTTCTTGAACAACATTGGAGCAGTATGACATGGATGGCTGTATACATACAGTTCTTGAAGATGCGATACTGTGAAGATGATCATTGTTATCCACTTCATCAGTATTTCTTTTGAACGCTGTAGATGTACATTTACCTCGGCCTATAATCGATATTTCTATGCCTTCAAGAGATGTACTGATTGCTTTTTCCTCCATGGCATTATTGCAAAAGTAAATATATGTAGAACGATGTGCTGCAGTGGTACAATGAACAACAAGTAATGGAAAACACGTGTTTGTTTACAGCAGAAACCGTCGAAAGGTGAAGGTGTAACTATGATGTAACCAATCAGCAGATTTCAGCAGCTCTACAGCGAATCACATATTTCAAGGTTGTCTATAACTGCATGTGGACAGCAAAATTGGGTGAACATACTTTGTGCTTGCCTAGCATATTAACACTAAAGTTATTTTTAGACTGACCCAGTATGACAAAGACCTGATAGTATTCGGGGTAAGCTTTCAAACGATACCAAGATGTCCTAGTTATCGATAACAAAAGCGTTGTTGTCAAGGCGTAAAATTTGGCAATTTTTACAATAAGGGGAAAAGCAGTTGTTGGGTGCATACATGGTTATCTAAAATGCAAATTTAACTCTTTTGTAAACTCTTTTTTCAGGTAGAAACCGTATGAAATCAAAGAAAAATGGTTATAGGAGAGGAAAATCAGGAAACAAAATTTTTTAAAAAAATTATTGATATTGATATTTTTTCAGCTGTAGATCGCCTTAAATGATTGCATAGCAATATAATGGCTCGCCCAGTAATGGTTGTTATGAAAAAACCTATTCAAATCATAAACTGATTATGTTTGGATAGTCCATATTTATGTCAATTTAAATAGTTCTCATATGAGAGAATGTTAACTGCCTGATCTGGTATTTCCCATCTTGGAAGTGATTTTTTTATATTACTAAAGACAGACTTTTTAACCTTTTCCATTGAATTTCCAGCACTGCCATCTGAATTTTTGAAAACCTTTTTTTTTCATTATTTGACCCCAAGTCATTTTACAGGGTTGTTGTTGTTTTCTGGAAAAAATTGATATGTAAAGTTTTTTTTTTTATTAGGCTTTTTAGTCTCGGACAGCTGTTGTTTTTTTTTTTACATACTGGCCCTCTCTCCATGACTTCTGTGTCTTTTTGTCTTTTGCTGACTGTCTATGTTCATATCTTTTTTCAAATTTTGTTCCCTACCTCCTATCAGTGTAAAGGTTCCCATAGATTCACTTCTGGGTTCTTGAGAGCCTGTACGTGGCCTCCATGTCTTTCTTTGTCAAAACCAAGAGTGTCTTGACTTTCACAGTGGTGCATAGTCCATAACTGTATTCTGAAGCAGCAGAAATAAAAGAGAATTTCACTCTTTAAATGAGGTGGAAGTTCACGTTAGACAGCCTGGTGAAAGCATACATTGATAATCTGCATGATCGTGAGTTTATTCACTCAAAATGGTTATCCATAGTCCATCCCAAACATTGGGACTCGAAAGATGTTGGTAGAAACGGTTATATCCAGGTGTTTTATGCATCCTTTGCCTTTATTTTAGGTCAAATAGTGATGATCTACTACTGCATATCACAACCAAAGGAAACCAAATCCTAGCAGACACTAGGCCAGGCCATATGTTCGATGACCATGGGTCAAACATGTTAGAATGGGCATATCCACTTTTTTATACTACAGTGGAACTCTGATATTACAAAATCGAATGTTGCAAAATTTCGGTAATAAAGAAAAGAATATGTAGTCCCGTTTTATTTCTTTATTCTTCTTTGTAATAAAATCTCAGAATTTGCGAATTACCAATCCTCCCAATCTCGCTTATAAAGAAATAATTTTCCCACAAGTGACGAGTAAAAAACCACGAGGCAATATGCTGAAGGTGGTTTAACTGAGCGTGCGACCGGCTTTTTGTTTGTTCATCCTCTGACATTGATTACTAATGGTTAAAGGCGAGACAACATTTGCGTGATTATTATGCAGTAGACTAGGCCCATGTATCACTGGGGTGGGGATGGTGCTTCTTTATCCACGCAGGTGGAAGTAAAGCAGTTGGGCAGGGCGTATCGGCTGGGGGAGACGAGGAGTAATCTTTACCAGTTTAAGGAATGTTCTGCAGTATCGCAGATCTAACATGAATAGACAATGTTCTTGGAGTGGCCATCAATAAAACCAGGTTTATTGCTTAATTTACACACTGCAGCACATTACTCTAGCTTTCAGCACAGAGTAAAACGTATTGTTCAGTAGTCTACCAGTTTCAATGTTTCACTGTTAAAAAAAAATTTTTATTCTTAGATATTTTTCTGTGCAAAAAGCATATGCAGGCTTTGTAAGGGAACGCTTTGATATAATTATATATAATTAATATATATACATAATTAATAGTAACGATGAGTCAATGCATGGATCGTCCCCACTGTTTTATGGTCTTTGTTGGATATTAAGAAATTCTGATATTAAGAAATAAAAATCCTGGTCCCTATGATTTCTTAATATCAGAGTTCCACTGTATTCTATATTCAGAAAAGGCATAACTTTTAAGAGAAAACAAGAACTGAAAATTTCATTTTTTTTTTTTAAAGCAAAAATCCTATTTCAGGATAACATCCTCCTCCCTCCCCCCCCCCCCTCTTTTAAGTATTGTAAGATTTTGTACCTAATGTTCTTTGCTCTTTGTTGTATGTAAATAACCTTTCACATTCAAATGTAAATTTATTGTTTCTATGTTTATAACAGTTCTTTTGCTCTGCTATTCCAACAGCTGCAGTGTTCTACTACTATTTTTACAAGAGGACAGCGTTGAAACTTGGAGAACCTCATTTCTATGAAGATTCAGAATGGATTCACAGAGAATTTGAAAGACGAAGATAAACTTATATATATATTAAATTGTCATCTTCATAGAATTGGCCAAGGTTTGTCGTTTGCCTCCTCTGTTTCAAATATTTCCTTTCTTTTTTTTTTTGTGTAATTGTTGGTTTGGCATGGTGTCTGATGTAAGAGGTTATACATTTTACTTATTTATAAAGAAAAAACAAACAAAAAAAAACATGCATATCATAAACAAGATCTGCCACAAAATATTAATTGCATCATCTCTATTTGTTTTTGTCTATAGGTTAACTAGAGTCATAGCCACTGGTAGAATGAGCCTTTATGTCTTTTCAGACCTATTTGATTCTATAACAAACAGAAACAGTATTTGTATGTTGCTGGGGAGCTGTAGGCTTAATGAATGTGCTGGTAAATCAGCGTATTGCCTGGTGATGTATGACTTATATCAAGAGAGAATTTTGTGATTCCTCTCCATTTGTGTTGTCCAAAGTTTTGAATATACAGGGTGAATTAGAAGTAACCGGGCAGTCAATGCATGCTTATTGTAAGTTAGCAGACAGCTATCTCCTCATAGAACTTCTGAATGCATCAAAGAATGCCATCAGCATTTCGAGCACTTACTCTTATTGTTCTCTGCATGGCTTTTGTTTCAAGTACATTGATTTGATAATGTCTGACGTAAATATCAACAAATTTTATCATTTAGACTAAAAATGTTCTGACTGCCCCGTTACTTCTGACCCACCCTTGTTTGGCTAGGTCACACAAGTCAAGATAAATTTAACACTGGTAACATGCATTCAGTGAACACACAAGGAAACACATGCTATTGTTTGAATTTCATTTGAGATGAACACAAGAAATATGAAAAAAAAATATTAAAACCACACCGAAATGCAGAGTGGAAGAGCAGTAATTATAGTGTAACTATCACAAGTACAGGCTCTTGGGTGTTTACAATCTGTTATGCTTGTTCTGTATTTTAGTCAACCCATGTGCCTTACCTACCTAGTTCATGTTGTTTTTTTTCTCCGAAAAGTTGCATGTATTTCTATTCAAATAAATCTTTTAAAAATACCACCATATATATTTTTTTTTTCTTTTCCTCTTTCAGATCTCAGCAGTGGCTTCTCATATAGCTCTGTGATGATGGACTTGAGAGTTAATTTCTTTTGTGTATTTGCTTGAAGGACTGGAAATGTAATGAGCAAATAATTCTCAAAGAAATCTGTATACTTTACTTTATAAAGCCTTAGTGAATCATAGCCTGGTTCATAAAGATATTAACATTTCACATGATTGCATCTAATGACCATGTGCTGTTATTCATATTATACAAATCAAGCAGCAAGTGAGTCAGTTTAATATCTTTACGCAAATGATATGCTTAGACCTGTATGACAGATCAAGTGCCTCGTGCATAACAAAGAAATATGTGAATGATTATCTTTTTGAATCATTTCTTGTTTGTTATCAGTTCCATTTTGTTAAAAATGTATATAAAAATCCTGTTGGTATAGATGTACTCAGAATTGTGACAGTATAATTGTGTTTTATTATCTGGGGCTTCAGCTCATTGTTTCTGATTTCACTATTTCCGTTGGGGATTCAACATGTATATATCAGTGATGGTTTTTAGCAAAACAATTCTAAAAATATTGGCATTGTTATTCATTCAACACAATCTTTTTTTTTTTTTTTTTTTTTTTTTTTTGAGTTTGTTGTTTTTGTTATTTTTTCTTACCTTACATTCGAAGCTAAATACTTGTAAACGTAAATGTCTTTAGATAGACAACCAAAGAATTATGATAAGAATTACATGTTCCCTGATTAATTGAATGCTTGTTTTCAAAAAGTGTATTTGGCACTTTTATCAAAAAGTTTATTTGGCACTTTTATAAGAATTGTTTGTTTGTTGTTGTTTTTTTTTAATTATAAATGCAAATGCATAATTTTCAGAATTTCTTTGGTTTGACCAAACAGAAAGATATAGCTAGTCATCCTCTATTCCTGTTTGTTGTCTGCTCTGGTGCTTTGGTACCATCATTGACTATTTTTTGTTTAGTTTACCTCAATGTTTTTATTTTATATTGATAACAAATTATTGATAAAAGGTGTATTTCTTTTTAGGTATTGTGTCTTTGATCTGTGTATTGTTCAATAAATTATATTATTATGCCCAGACAGGAAGGAAATTGCATCTGCATGAATTACATGTAAGGTATTTGACTCAACAATGTGCCTTATAATTCTGTCATCCATTAATATTGTTTGTCTTGGGTGAGTCTTCTTTATAGCTTCTTACTGATGAGACTGATTTGTACTATGGCGTGTTTTCAGTGCTCACCACAAAACTTGATGCTGTTAGTTTCTTTTTAATTGCAATGACAGAAAAAGAGTGAATCCCATTTTTGGAGGGAGGGGATGGGAAGGAGGGTTTGCAACAAACACCTTTTTTCAGAGGTTCAAGGGCCCCCCATTGGTGAGAAATTCAGCGAGTGTATGTTTACATTACATTGTACTTAAATTAGGGAGTTAACTGCATTCCCATACTGGTCTCAACAGTATGTAAAATATCACTGGCTGGGCAAAATTTTCACAAGACTTCAAAGCTCTTACCATCATTTTTTTTTTTCCCACAAGTAGGGAGAAAGTAGACATTTTAAAAATACTGTTATAGGATTAAGTGTTTTCAAAATCCTACTATGATCTCAGAGCTGAAATAAATATGTTACAGAAGATGTGAGTGTCTCTTCATGTTTATGTTTTACATATTCCATAGTCATTGAAAATGTCAAAATGAAAAATATGGCATGAATTCCTGAGGAAAGTGTGCAAAGTGCCTGTCACATTTCTTGCCAAGAAAGAAATGTTCTTGTTTACTCCTTGAGCAATATTACTTTCACTTGTCTGGCCTGATGTATCAAAAGTAGTGGCAGCACTTAGTTGTCAATGAGCCAATATTCTGATTGAGCCTGTGTGAAGTACTCCTGTCACTTGCTCCTGTCCAACATAGTTGTGTTGATCTCTTCGATATTTTTGAGGCCAGTGTCCCTTTCGAGAAGATCAGTGAAGTCTTCCTTCTGCTGTTCATTCTCCCTCCAGTTAGCTGCAACATTACAAGCTGTAAAGCAGTTTCTTCTGGATGTTGCATGCAGTGACTGCTAGGCGAAGCCTACATGTTCTTATCTTGTCACCACCTGTAGGAAGACATCAGTGTAGCTCTTCATTAGTAATATGCTGCTTCTAAGAGATATTTAATGTCATCCCCAACATACATGACATTCCGTCAAGATTTTTCTCCATCTGTTTCATTAAGATCCATGTTTCCAGAGCAACACAGACTCAACATTGGATTTCAAGGCAGAATCTTAAATTCTTTTTTGAGGTTGGAAGTCCCTATCATCTTCAACTTGTGAACAAGCAAGGGCTTTTCACTACTATCTATTACATAAAGCTTTTAGTTGTGTTTGTTTCACTAGTGAATTACACTAACTATTGAACAGTCTTATTCTAAAAATTTCATCTCAAAATCAGTTTCAGTCAGAACATACTGTAATGTCTATTTTTTTTTTCAATCCTTCAAAGAATATTTTGCAAAATTCATGTGTAGTCTGTAAGTCAGATCTCAAATATCTTGCTGAAAGCATTAGTGTGAGCTTGTGTCACGTGATATAATAGTTGTGATACACCAATTAGCTGATGGATGTGAAAGTGCGAATCAGGCCTTTGCTGGTAAAGAGAATCTTTGTATG
>JBCEWB010704663.1:0-17128 GCA_039654565.1 Peronia peronii | reverse complement strand
GTAACTTGCGTCACATTACAATAAAATCTGTCCGGCAGTCAGGCAGAGGGCAGCAGAAATGGAAAGCCGTTTTTTTTGGGGGGGGGAGGGGTAGAAGGGGGGTAGAAGGCAGGTGCCCGTTCGTCTCACTCTCGGTCTTCTTCACGGTTGGTTGCCGCACATTGGGCGTGGCTGAGTGACCATCGTGAGGCGCGACGGGGTAGCAGCGGACTGAGCGGGCGGCATTGATGAGTATCGTTGGTATTTAGCACAGGGCTACAAACAATGCAAAAATTGGCTAGCAGTGAAGCGGTTAAACAATAGTTACTATATAATTACAACAATTAAGCCCCAGTGTTCAGTTTTATTCTGATCTTGAAAGTAATCAGCCATACTGGAAAAAATCCAACACTCTTCTGTTGTTGCAGACAATGATAACTTGGAAATTGTCAAGTTCACCAATGAAAGACGGGAGGGGAGAGTTATGATCTGTCACAGAATTGGCAATGGGACAAAAAGACAAAGGCTGTCTAGTGGTGCAAATGATGTAGTATCAAACTGATCTAAAAGACAAGTTATTGTCATTTTAATACCATAGACAAACTATTACACCTATGGGCTCATTCAAACAGGTTATCTGTATTGCCTCACCTTAGTGGTAGTATCTGAGGACACAGCATGAGGGGTGTTATTGGAACTTGATTGGTCCGAGCTGGCACTGAGCCCATTTATTGCACTGGCTGGATCTTTCTCTCCTTCTGTGGAAGTAGTCATGTTGCTACTACTTTCTTTCTGTTCTCGGCCAAAGTCTTTCATTAGTTCAAGAACATTTCCATGTACTCGTTTCTTGCCCTGGTGTATAAATGAATACAAGATAAAACCTATAAGCCAGGTCTCTTTCTGCTTAAGAATACCTCATCACATACCGTTAAATACTCTGAAATGAGCCAGATATCAAAGAGGCTTCACTGAGAAAACTGGATTTTACTGACCACAAGCTCACAGAAGTGAACTTGGCGGTGAATATCTTAACATGAAAGAGTGGCAGCTACATAACACTGTCATCAGAGAAATTCGACATCAGATTCATTTTGTCTTGTTGCCTAACAAAATATATGTGGAAGTGGAACAGACTGAAAGCCAGAATAAATTTTTCTATATACCTGCAGTACATTTAATAGTCACTGTTTTACACCTTCATGATATTAAAGCCTATATTTCTCTCTCCACTTATAGACATGTATTAGATATCCACTTCATAGTCATTAACTATTCAGTCTCCTCTTATCTATGCACAATCAAAGAGTAGTTTGCAATACCAGAGAGGAGACAAAGGTCATAAGATATCTGACAGACTGACCCACTATCCACACTATAAATTTTGTGAACAGTAAATCAGAGAGAAAAAATGAAAATTCTAAACTTTATGTGCATATCTGGAGGAAAAGTATCTTTGGGGCCAAATACACTTAAGCTCATCGCTGACAATACAGATGTACTATCAAAGACACAGTCTAAACTAACGAAAGCAGAGACACGGTGAGACGCATGGAGTGACAGATACACAGGGTGGAGAGACAAAAAAACAGAGACATGTGGAAGTAAAAGATGGGGTACTGAAAGAAGAGCAGATGAACTACAAAACATTGTAGGCATGATTCTCAGCCTCATTCTGAATGCCATTAGTTGGTAAAGGCCAGGTCTATATTTTATCTGTCTAAATAGCATTATGCTTGGAAGGGACAAGACATATAAGTGAGGCATGGATCTGAGTGTTCAGGTAATGAAAGAACTAGGAAAGCCGTGCAGGCAAACTTTGACAGACAAAATATAAATGTAAGGATCTGACAGCTCTCCTCAGCAGTCTGAGCGATGTAGTAGGAAAGTGTGACTGTAGTGTTCTACAGTATGAGAACTTCTGGAAATCTTATCTCTATTCATACTTTGATTCTTCTGTGTAGTGATTAAATGAGCTCCTGTGTGTTCATATATTATTGTTAGGAGAGCAAATCTATCAACTGATCCTGAACTTCAGTTTTTTTTTTAGAGACATTATAGTAATTGGGTGAGATGTCAATTATTCTTGATCTAAAATTAATTCAACTTGTGAAAATTAACTTACAATACAACAATTAAAACAAAATTTTTAAAAAAGAAACAATGTTCAAAAATGCAATTAAAAAAAACACTGGAAAGTGTACAGAATAGAAGGCATCACGAGTGTGACATATGATAGGTGGTGTATGATCTGATAAATGAAAGAGTTAGCCTACCGTAAACCATTCATGGTTGAGCACCTCCCCAGAAGATGGTCTGTAGGCTGGGTTGACAGTGAGAATTTCCCGCAGGATTTCTTTGGCTGAAAGGTGAGTGCCACAAAGGACAGACAACATTAAACTGGTGAGCAAATGGAAGGGTGAAATGTGCACCAGCATTCATAGTCCCAAATCAATAGTCAGACATTATTATCCTTCTCAATTTTGGTATGGTATATCATCATGGTCATTCAACAATGGCCTGAGTCACTTTCAGTTGTTATGAGGAAATGAACAAAAACTTTTGCATGAAGTCAAAACTAAGTGGATTTTGGCTTAAATGTATCATGAAATTAATGACAACAAAGAATGCCTGTTAAATTAAATAACTTTGTAGTGATGATTATGTTATGACTAGTTCTGCCATTACAACTCAATGAAAAAAAAAGACTTAGGTGATTGTCAAATGATCCTGAAAACATGTCATATGACCGGGTGAAATGAGTCAGACGTAAAAAAAAAATGATGTTGAGAAAATCGGAATTTACTGACTGTGGGGTCACAAGAGTTGACTTTAACATAGATGTCTTAGCACTGAAAGTTGTTATTAGATAGTTTTTTTTGTTTGTTTTTGCTTGTTTGTATTTTTGTTTTTAATCAAAGCAAAGCACATTTATTTTCCTTCCCACCTGATACTTCTGACTCAACATATTAAAAAAAAACTGGCATCTGGCCCATTTCATCCAATTGTGCAACATAAACATCTAAAAACTTTTGAACTCGTTCATTACAGTGAACAATGGGAGGTTGAATAGCACAGTAGGAAAGATAATAATACCATTGACTCAATGAGGAAATGGAGAAATGGAAATGCTGCATAGTGGAGAGAATACATACAATCTGCATCAAGACATACTATAGTTTCTTCAGTTTAATTCAATGATGGATTTCTAAGGAAAACATGCAGTTATTATGAAGTATTTTTACTTCCATGATTTAAGTGTTTTTCATATTTATGACTATCAATGAATAGAATCTTTAAGTAAACATTTATTTCAAACTAGTTCAAAAGTTTCATATCATCATGATCATATCAGTACTTTGTTCTTTTCATTTTTATTTATTCACTTATTTTTAAACTTCCTGAAATTTTTTTTGACAATAATTTTATGTGCTAATTTCACAGACTGAAGTAATGAATTTTGCTAGATTCTATAGAACCCAATTTTTTCACAAGCCTCTGAGACAAAATTTGTATTTCAATACATCTCGATGTAACAATGGCAAAGAACAACCCCCACCAAACATACACAAATGTAACAATGGCAAGGACAATACGCACCAAACATACACAAATGTAACAATGGCAAGAACAAAGCATATATGCAAATGTAGCAATGGCAAGAACAATGCATACTACACATACACAAATATAACAATGGCAAGAATAATGTGCACCACACATACACAAATGTAGCAATGGCAAGAACAATGCACACTACACATACACAAATATAACAATGGCAAGAATAATGTGCACCACACATATACAAATACGTTTTCAAAACCCAAGAGATAGGACGTGGGAAATCTCGTACACAAGTGCCCACATGATAATATAACACTTGTAAATCATTTTGATCCTAATTTTGCCTTCATTTTCTTTGTAATGATTTCATAAGCAAGCATGATGTTATATATGGCTAATGAAATCCTACGAATGAACAGCATTCACTGCTTTTGGGATAAGTAAGGTATGTCAGTCTCAGGACTATTTCTGGTTTTTATTTCATGTGAGTGAAAGTTTTGAAATTTGAAACACATTACATGAAAAGTCACTTGCCTCCCTACACCTTAAACAATTTTTTGAATGCAATGGGTTTGTAAAAGATGGATAACGAGACTTGCAATTTTCTCACACCATTGACGACCAGATATAACATATCTGTGCCAAAAAATGATGTGGTTTCACTGAGTTATTTCATTGCTAAAGCCACAGTCACTGATCTTGCAAGGAAAACACTCAATTCTGTTGAACATTTGTAATTGTAGGAGTAAAAAAAAATAATTCAAAGTTTACTTATATAACAATCTATGGTTGCAAGAGAAGTCAAAACCTGAGAATATAGTCCTAGGTCATTGGTATATGTACAGAATTTGTTAGACTGTTTTCAAAGGTAGATAAAACAGACTAGAGTGGAGGAAAATATTTTTTATTTTTTTTAATTTGGAGTTCAGAGTTCTTCCTGTGACTCTGACAATATACCTTATACATGAGTTTTGTAGATTTACAAGTCGCTGTTTCCTGTCAACAATCTTTTTCTACTTGCTAGTATGCCAGATGTCATCAAACATAAAACAAGGCAATATGGTAGAATGCAGTGATGTAGCCCTCTGCACGATTGAAAATGAAAAAGCACCTCACAAACAATAGTATTAAATCTGGAATACATGCTGTAGGAAAACTGTCATTGTCTTCACTATCAACAATATCATTTTTGATGCCATACAGATTTTTACAGCAAAATCGAGATCTTCCTTCCCACTACAACAGAGAAATTATGATCATGTGGGAAGCCCAGTGCAAGCTAATGACTCTTGCATGGTTCTAATAGCTCTTGATTGCCTTTGGAATTCTTTTATAATCATTTTTTTCTTCATTAATATCATCCTGGACGTAATGTAGCTGTGACTGAGAAACCAGCCTGAACCAATTTATATGATGAGGCACTACAAAATAATGTGCAGTTGATTTACACAGAAAGTAGTTCACGATGAAAAAACTGATTTTGTCAGTTAGGATAAATCATGTGACAACAGTGATAAAATAAGAATTTTAGCTGGTATCTGTACAGGACTTATTCTTGCACAGTATAAGCTATTATGATTTTAACCGATTCAACAGAGACACTTTTAACATAATTAATTATGTTCTTGGCTTCAAGGGAAATATACAAAGTGGCTGTTATGCACTGAAATCTTTCTCAGTCTAACAATAACCTTCTCTGTCTATAGCTGGATACCCATGCTAACCTAAGGTGAATATGGAAAGGTGAGTAAATTGTCTTTTCCATGGACAAAATATTGGGACCCGCAAGGATCACAACTAGAGCTTGTGGCAGCAGTGATTGAAAATGACAAGGAAACATGATAAAGAATTCTGCATGTGAGGTATATGATAAATTTCCTTTAACTAAAGAGACTACTGCATCATTCAAAATTGAAGATTATCTGTCAGGATACAAAGACTCAGCTCTTTGGAAAGGGCAAAGTGCACATATTGAAGATGATTTGGTACCATCTTCTGAATGATTGTCTTTTCAGAAATGGCTATTTATTTCTAAGCATCTGATGTATTTCTAACAACTGTCTGAACATTTTTTGTGGACAATTTGTGTGGGAAGACTGCTAACAATCACATTTAGTACGCAGTAATGTTAAAAACTATTCTAGAATTTTGTTGAATCAAAAGCGCCCAATTCTGAAACTCAAATAAAAATGGCAACTCAAGTTACTACTTAAAATAAAAACTAATTTCCACACAAAAACTACAGATTCTGGACATTTTCGAGTCCCAAGCCAAACTGAATATATAGAGCAAATGAAATACAGAGATAGACATATTCAGCAATACAATGTCATGAGACCACCATGCTTGTGTGATTGAAGGGCCACAACTCTTACCTTGCTCACTGACAAATTCCCATTGCGGTTCTTCAAATTTCGGCCCCTCTTTCGCTATTGACTCATTCAGCTCATTGTCCTTGGGATACCGGGTGAGTCTGTGGAGATGAAAGTGGGGAGAAGAGAACAGTAACGGTGGCAATATTGATGTCATGGGCTGTTTGACAAGTGAAAGAAGATTTCAGTGAACTCAGCAGCCATTTTATATGATGAGCAAACAATTCTCTCAAAAACCTGGTGTTTTCTATTATTGCTACATGACTTTGAGTAAAGATGTCATTCTTTTTTTGTGAATTTAACACCCCATTGGCACATGATTTATGATAAAGAAATCCATCAAAAGATATAAAAGTGGCATTTTATTGTTGTGTAAATTCATGTTAAAGATATTCTGGGCCTGTAAAAGTAGCATTCAACTGCCACATGATCTGTGTCATGAATGTCATTCCAAATTTTCTAAAAGGAACAATTTCCTTGCAACTTGATCTGTGGGATAGATGTCATTCTGACATTGTAAAGACAGAATTTCGATGCTTAAAAATATCTAAGATTGTTGAGTCTTCACCTGCCAGGACCAACAAAATGAAATTTTAAGAGATTATTTTGAAAACTTGAATTTGGTTATAACAAGTGGAACTGACCGAATGACGAAATAAAATCTCACCAGTGTTAAGCCTACAAGGGCTGCTGTGGTCAATGGCTAACCCATATATTTAATTCTGCATTGGAATCAATTTTATACACACAATATAGTAACATAAAACTCACAATACTTTCTTCTCTTGCACAAATTGTCATTTCTTTAATGATATTGTAAAACAGTGTTCTCCCCCTAAGAACCTGGTTGCTGGGAGACAAAAAAAGCAGGCTTTTAGGCAGATTGAGGAGTTACATAATCCGTCTCACCATAGACTGTATCCACTACTATGATTGGCTGATCGCCACCATTAGTTAAAGATTTAAGCAAATAAGAACAGCTTTCTCTCCTGTGTGAGTGTTGTAATTATATCTAATAATTCCTGACCTTTCTTGGAACATAATTTCATCAATAAGGCCCAGTGTTTAAATGTTGGATGAGTTTCAACATCATGGTATCATTACTGAATGAAAACATAATTTTGTCAGGTTGCCCTATGGATAATCACACGAATGATTCAAGTGTTTAAACTTAACCAGACCGACCAAAGTAGGAAAACAAATGACCAGTCAGGAGGTTAAAGTTATTCCTCCTTATACACAGAGCCAATCACGGGTCCCACCCCATGTGTTGTCAAACAAAGAAATGCTTACGGGCCAGTGCACATGTGCCTGATTATACAGTCACACATCAAGTAGCTCTTCCATGCCTCATCTACCTGTTCCCTCCACCCCTGTCCCCATTTTTACTGCACATCTAGCACTGTGTAATTCTTTCAAGTGGACAATATGACGTGAAATTACACATAAGCATTTCCTTGTCTTGGCCCGACAACGGTTTCGTGGGTGTATTTTTTTATTTGGGAGCGGGTTCTTAGAGAGGTAAAATATAGAGAAAAGGTTCCGTTTCGTAGCAGGGTAGGGTTCTTAGGCAGACCGCGTCTTAGGTGTGGGTTTTTTAGCAAAGACCACTGTACATGTTTATCATCATACAAGTCCTAACATACTGGCACTTTCTATTGACATTTTGATGATGGTTAAGGAATCTTGACTTTCCACTGCTGATTGAAGTCACCCATTTCCACATTAGATACAGCAGAATGATTGCACAGTAGTCCTGATAGTGAAGGGAGTAGAGGCAATGAATGCATTCGTAATGTTCTGTAAAGATCACCATCACTCAAATTTGTATATAAGGGATAACAAAGGCTTAATAAATATGAGTACTCACAGATAGTACATGATGATCCCCATGGCCCACACATCCACAGGATAGGAGTACGTGGAGTTCATCTCTGGAGCTGATCAAGGAAAAAATACAAAATGAATATATCAGAAACTGGCCATCTTAACACTGAACTATGTTGGATTTCAGCAGATATAGAAGCATTTCTCAGGCAAGTGGGTACTTAATCCTCACTTAAGAGGGGAGGAGGGGGTGTCCTTAGAGTGGTTTTTTGAAAGCTTATGACTGAACTAGGGACTTTTTAAGCTTTTAATTCGGATTCAGCAGGCTCAAATTTGAGGAAGAGTGTGGAAATTTTTTTTGTTTTGTTTCTGGCTGCGATGGCAATGTCGCCAAATTGTCTTGTTAGTTATTTTCAAAAAGGCTAGGAGTCCTATATATTGAATATAATCAATTCAAATCTTAAATGCCAATAAAATAGTTCTATATAAAAAATAGTATTATGCATTTTTGTTTTTTCTTTATTTGTCATATAATGTCTGTCATAAATTTTTTAACTACTATAAGAGAACCTACAGCCTTTGTGAGAGATTATTTTAAAAAAAGGTAAAACGATACTGCCCTGTGACTTAAAGCGTATGATAAGCGTGCGCACCTCGAAGTTAATATTTTGAATGATTAAACTGAACGTTATTCAAAGAAAAACATGTTTGTTGTTTTGAATGCGTCATTCTATCGAACGTACAATTCAAATCAAACACTCTCGTGAGTTTACTATTCAATGATTGTTGCCTTCTTAGAATAATATCAACTATAATAAGCTTTCTTTGGCTTTACATAAAAAGAACCACAGATCTGTATGCAACAATGTTGTGTGCCAGATTTCATATGGATACACTCAACTATTTTTGAGTCCATAACCCTTTTATGGGTTTTGTTGCAGAGTCTATAGTATAGATGTATGTTGACGGATGTATATATTTCTCAATTTTCCACCAAATATCCTATTTTCCTTTGAAAGTGTGAAAAAATTCAGAAAAAAGATGTGTATTATTGAAATACATGCTGTAAGAAATATATATTCAAAATTTGAAGCCATTTGGTTCAGAATAAAACGCTTCATGGATAAAATTGAAAAAAACATTCATTTTGAGAAAATCGTCATTGACTTTCCATAACCTCTCCATATAGTCTCTTACTGGTGCCATGGGTGTTGCTTTGGGGCATAAATCTGATGTTTTCAGTTCTAATCGCTATTTTTCTCATACCCGAAGAGGTCAAAGAGTCTAAAAATAACAAAAACCTAATTTTGATATTTTGATCCCAAAATCTCATTTTTCAGGACCCACATCCCTCCACTTAATATTCAATTCAAGTAAATATCTGAAAGACAATAATCCTGCAATACTGAAGATACCTTTTGTCTGTCATCTCAAATCTCTGACTAAATAGCCAGTTCATTAAAATATACGATCACCTGATAAATAGAATCTAGATCTAAATGTGATAAAATAACACAAACTACATTTCTCAAACAGGCAATTGATTTCAAAGAATGATTACTCCAAACAAAATGTCATGTCCATCCCATTCCATGGAAATCAGCATAAAAGACAAAATGAAATGCATAATACAAACACAAAAGGCACAATATACCCATGTAGGAGAGAGTCCCACAGTACTGTTCTTGCATATTCTCATAAGAATTATTGTTCTGTATGGTTGACAAGCCAAAATCTGACACCTGACAGCAAAAATAAATACATTTTTCTGATTAGGGATTACTGACAAAAGCATGAAAGAAACAGTGTGTACATTTCTGGAGACAAGAAAACTTCCAATGAAGAGAGAGGGAAATATAAGTAAAAGCTTTTTTAGTTCTGTACAACTGCTACTTTCAATCTGTACAGAGTTGTTTGTAGTCTGATTATTATAATTATGTGAGTCACACTGCAGTCTGGCCCTTCACAATACTGAGAAAACTTCAACTTGTGTACACTCTACATTACGATACTGAGATAAAGATCACTGACCCTAGTTTATGTTTGACCAGAAACTATTTGTCTTGCACCCAGGGCAAATGAGTCGGAAGTCGCGCTGGGAAATTACGAGTTATGGCCGTTTTTAACTATTTCCTGACTCAGATACCAAATTTTTTCTTTTTTTCATGAAACGAAAATTTAATCTTTTTTAACTTGACAAAAAGACAAATTTCATATCCGAGAAGAAAATAGTTAAAAACAGCTGCAACTTGTAATCGTCCGGCTCAACTTTCGACTCATTTGGCCTGGGCGCAGGACATTTAACATTCTGCTTGCTAAAAACTTGTAAACCTATGAGTTTATTTATTAAGATATATAGCTTACATAAATTGCTATACAGATCAACTTTGTCTACACCATTTCGAGTGACAATTTACACATGTCATGACAAATTCTAAGAATGTTACTAAAATATCGTGGCAAAGAAAGAATTAACAGCAAATTCAATCGTGATAACAATACAAAATCTCAATGACAGTGTGAATGTTTGATTGTTATGGACAGCAAGTAGCCTGATCATGCTTTTCCATATCTAGCTAGTGTTTCATGTGAAATCATTCATTGCTGATTCTGCTACAAAATTCTCCATATTTTCCTCATTTTGATACACACCTAAGCTGTAGCCTTTCTAGTGAATTCAGACAAATCATTACCTTGATCACAATATTGCCTGTTTCATCTGGATCTTCAGCCAGCAGAATATTTTCAAGCTTCAAGTCTCGATGGAGAATGCCTGCAAACACAAAAACAAAATACTAAGAAATTACTCACTGCGGAAATGATGATGACTAACTGGAATTTGGTGCACCACAGTGGCTTCACAATTAAACTTACCAAAGCACTGATTATTCATGTGAGCTATAATATGAGCATGCATAAGAAAAATAATTATATTACATAAAATAATTCAATAAAGCAGTTTTCCAGTTAATAACTTTAACTGTCTATAGCAGCAGCAGCAGTAGTAGTCAATAAATTCTGAGAGTTGGGCCGCTTTGACCTTGAAATTGGCATAAATTAAGCAGATGTTAGCATCCAATCGAAACTTGTGCAATTTTCTAGCTATCCACACCGCAAGCCCAAGACAAAATCTGATGAGCATGGTGCAATTTGTTGCATATGAAATGACACAAGGTATAAACTCCTGCAGAAAATCATAAAGGCTTCTAAAAAAAGAACTAACATTTTTACAATTTCACTAGATCACAACTGGAAATCTATGATGCAAAATACATGAAGATTTAGTTGCAATTTATGGTACACTTTCTTCTTCATATCACACTATTTATAGGTGGGTCATTTGTTTCAAAGAAGGTAAGTTCATGTAAGTGACAACCTTCGTCCTGGCATCCCAAAAGTGGTTACCCCTCTTCTATTCAACCTGTGAGACAGGAGATTATAACCATAGTTGAAATAAGTGACACTCTTGCCTTTTTGTATGTTACCATTTTCACTATAATGCATCAAGAGCTTAAGATGGAAAAAAAAGTTTGTGCAAAGTGGATGCTCCATCTTTTGACTGGGCAACAAATGGCACAAAAGGATATGTTGTGGTGAAGAAATGCTATGACAGTTTGGACCTCAAAGCCAAAAATGGTGCGCCAACATAGTCACTGGGAATGAAACATGGGCAAACTTTTATGGAATCCTGACAAAGCATCCTATCAAGGTCTGGACAGATGGAAAAGGTGACAGACTGACCATTTTGCAAGCAGGACTTGGAAATTCCATAATATTTTTCAATCACCTCAGCCCTCTGGTTGTTGACATTTAATTTTACCAAAATATTTTACACGACTTCTGGATATTACATAAACATAGTATTTACAAACTTCTCTATGCTTCACACAATTAGTGCCTGACCATTAGAACACCCAGAACCCATTTGCTCCATGATTATGCTAGCTCCTACTAAACAAAGGTAGTAACCCAGCTTCTGAAAGATGCAAAAATTTAAATCCTCCTCCACCCACCATACAGTCCTGAGTTGGCAACATGGGACTTCTGGTTGCTTTCAAAACTCAAAGAAACATTATCTGGAGGGAAATTTAATCGAGTGCAGGACTTGTCAAAAGCAGTGAATTTTTCAAAACTCTGGATCACACCTCAGGAAGAATATTGTGATGCCTTTCCAAAGTGGCTCAAGCAGCTGGAACTTTGTAAAAGCAAAGTAGGAAGAGTACTTCGAGGATGCCTAAAAGTAAGTGCCAGGTATGTTAACTGATTACTGGGATAAAACTGCAATTCTATACCTCTTAATAGTAGTAGTTGCAGAAGTAACAGTAGTAGTAGTGATATTAGTAGTAATATTAGTTTTATTGTAATATTTATTAGAATAACAATAACAATAACAATAAAATCATAATGAGGACTTCATCATTTAGTGGGTGAAATGTGTCCTTACCTTGCTGGTGCAAATACTTGATGGCCTCCGCTAGACTGGACATGACCACTTTTGTGTCTGACTCTGTCAAGTGTGAGCGCTTCTGTAACAGCATGGCAAGATCTCCGCCCTGACACAACTCCATGATTAAGTACATTTTCTGACAGGATAGTGAGACAAGCACACATTGAAAGACTTCAAACATTTCACCTGTGTCCATCAAAACATATACTACGATTCGTACATACTGCCCAACAATGTTCTTCTATTTGGAGGGACTTATAAGTTTTCTGGTGTTAAAAATTAGTAGTCCTCATAGCTGATGTCTTTATGGGGAACTATCACAACGAGCGGGTGATATCCTTCTAAAGGACATAGTCCAACATCGACACAAATTTACATCAAACAAGCAGTGGAGGGAGGATATAGTCGCAGCATAATACATGTATCCCTAATTTCAGTGTGTGATGTCACAACGGCAAATTCAAAAAAACATGATCTCCACATACAACAAAGGCCAAAGGCCATTCTGAGAAAGTAATCAAAAGATGACTCCATTTCATGATACTCAGAGTAAGATTTAGTGATGAAAATCAAACAAACACAGGAAAAGAAAATTCATTTTTGTGCAATGATGTGATTTTTTTTATTTAGACAACACTGTCTTTGCAATTTTCAAAATTTCTTCATGAGTCAAAAACAGATGAAAGCCACTGATTTTGCCTCATCCTTTAAAGTATCAATTTTATCTCCATACCTATGGTATTTTTTAAAAACCATTTTCTTTCTTTCTTTCCCTTTGTATGTTTGTTTGTTCGTTTGTTTAATGGTCACCATTAGACCTTACCTTTGGAGATTCAATGACTTCCTTCAATTTGATGATGTTTTTATGGTCGACTTTCTTGAATATTGACACTTCTTTCTCTAGCTGTCTCAGACCTGAGCTGCCGGCCTGAGGATAGCAATAAACAAACACTGTCAGGATCTCTTCCCGGAATAACCAAAACAACCACCAGCATAGTGTATCATTGAGTTCCATATACACATACCTGCTGTAACATCTTTAGTGTCAAACAACAAACAGATCTAGGTTATTGCTTAAACTACAAATTTGAAACACTATATGAAAACAGCTAAACAAGCTCCTCCCTTCTTTTTCCGAAGTATTCACGGAAAAGTCATATATAAAATCCACATTTTGAACATAGAACTGGATAATGAATATCTTTGCCGTCCCTTCTACAGAGAGAGAATGGCCGAAATATCCAGAAGTTAAATATATACATTATAATATGTTTGAGCTGGGAAAGTATGGCACACAGAGGTCACCAAAAAGCAAAATGGTCACATGATTCTGAACGTGCTGAAGAACTATGGATACACATATACGATCGCTACAGGATCTGCTGCCAGTGTTCAGAGCAGAGATGATACATCACCAACAAGGATGCTAAAAAAGAGAGAAAGAAAACAAAGCGGCAGAGGAGAGAAAGAGAGATTATCTCAAATCAAAGTGCCTGCCCCGTTTATGGTGAAAAGAATTTATGTGGGTAGATATTTGGAATACCGAAATGTTGCCCTGATAGTGGCGTCTCTGCCTACTCTCCATCCGGAATTTAACTGACAGGGGTTTTCTAAGGGAAGGGGGGTGGTGTCTGAAATCGAGTTTTTGTTTTAACATGTTTTAACACACACACACACACACACAAACACCCACCTATTTGGAGTTTTTGTTTTCTCATAAAAGTAATGTCTTTTCTGAGTGTAAAAATATATTTTAAAAAGTTGATATGTTCATTCTAAGGTGTTGTGGTCATTCAAAAGTTGACCGGCCTCTCTGCCATCCAGGCTGTGGCTCAGTCGGGGTTCTAAACGCAGAAGTAGATTATCAATATTCCGCTGGCTACAGGCAAATGGCGCATAAAGGATTTGATTGTGATCTCCTCCAAATATCGAGAGTTCCAATGCCAGATAGGGGCACTGGCTGGTCCTCTGAGATGCTGACCACACCGAATATCAGCAAAAGCTTTCATTGGATCCTGTAAGGCGAACTTGCCACGGCCTAATGAGGGTGGAATTTGCCACATTTCTGCTGTTTTAAAGTAAAATAGTGGACTATCTATATTAGTAAGGGTCAAGATATTCGCGGGTTTGACCGACGAAGATATGGCGGCCACTATAGGCCTCCCAGGATCATGTAATGACTCCTCGGAAGCCTTTCACTGAAAGCAAAAATGGAGGGAAAATGTGTGTAAATGCCTAAGAAAAAGGCAAAAGAACACCCGGAAGTCATGGAGAAAACTCTAGTATGTGAAACCAATGTTTTAACGCGGAAAGATCGATCAAAAATTCCCTTCGACCATTTTCTCGTGTGTGTGTGTGTGGGGGGGGGGGGGGAGAGAGAGACAACAAAACAACTTAAAATGCTCTTTTCTCAAAATGATTTTTTCCTTTAAATTTTATGCGATCTACTTGTTGTTGTTGTTGTTGTTGTTGTTGTTGTTTTGTTTTTCACTCTGGAGCAATTGCCATGAAATTTGACATGACTACAAAACAAAACAATACAAAATAAATAAATAAATAAATAAATAAAATCAGAGAAGATTTTCCTTAATATTTCAAATTTTTTAGCAATTTGAGATTTTAAACACGATTTTAAACATTATTTTTTTTAAATTTTAAAAATTAAAAGAGTTAAGCAAAGTATCATCAATTTCTTCAGATCATTTTTAGATAGTGAAGTTTAAAGTATGTGGAATCTTATTTATAGCTAAACTGCACAAAATCGAGTAACGAAATTCATAATGGTGGCCCAGGCTGTGGCAAACAATGAATGGTTTCAACTTTTTTGTGTGTGTTGTTGTCCTCCAATTTGGCCATGTCAAATTCCAGGTTAGGGGTGAAAATCAACTCCCTTCCCCCCCCCCCCCGTCCCTTCCCTTCATCGGTTCCCAAATGACTCCTATGACCCCCCCGCCCCCTTCCCCCCCCCCCCTCTCCAACCCCCATTCAAATCCGTAGCGTACACAGCAGACCTCCAAAATATACTGGCCTTCATCGGAAAAAAACTAGATGTCGTGCTCCCCTATCCAAGAAGCCTAAAAAAAAAAAAGCAGACAAGTTGAAGTCTTTCCCACCCCGTTTTCTTTTCTATATTATCAGTTTTCCTTTTTTTTTTCTTCCGCTGGCCTTCATTCGCACATTTCTTCTTCTCCACTTCTTCATCCTCCGAATCATTCCCCTTCCTTCGCCCTCCCCTCTCCCTGTTCTCTCCCCTTTCACCAGTGTTGAAGGGGGAAACGCACATGGAGGTGTCAAGGGTCAATTGACAAAACTTTGGGGCCAAGTTCTGTGTTTATTAGACATGTAATATTAATAACATGTATCAATCTGCTCATGTCGGTTTTTGTTGTTGTTGTTGTTGTTTGTTGAAAGAAACTTTAAAAATCAAATGTAGCGTTCTAGATGAGAGAAATGTTTCTGCTTCTGTTTCACCAGAATAGCCAAGATGTGGAAGTTATTCACCACGCAAATGAACGCTAACAGAATGGCAAAAGTCAAGAGCGAATGGAGAAGAGCTGTCAAGACGTCCGTGGTGTCCCTACAGTTTCCCAGCGGCTAAAGGTTTTAGTCAGTCAGAAGTCAATCAGTCAGAAGTCAATCAGCCAGTCAGTCAGTCAGTCGGTCAGTCAGCAGTCAGTCAGTCAGTCAGTCAATCAGTCAAATAAACGGGGCCGGTAGGAAGAGTCTATGATTCTCCAAAGGATAGACAAGCATATCTTACTTAAACATTTCCAAAACGTATTTTAGATCTTACTTACTTAAACATTTCTAACAACGTATTTTAGATCTTACTTATTTAAACAGTTCTAACAAATTTATGTATTTAATTTCGTGCAGGCAACCTGAGAGACAGTACAGTTTGGCATATGTGACTGTATTGCCGTATAAATCTGACATTCCTGGGCCCAGTTTCTGGTCATTTGTGGCCCAAGGCAGGACCCCCGGGGCTTTCCCCACACCTGATTTACGGACAGATCGGTTGGCCCGTTCTAAACATACTTTGACAAAACTACTTCCTTGAAATCTTCCGTTTTCGACTAAAAATCGAGATTAAGTTTTGCCGGCCATCTCTCTTTTGATACCTAGCGAATTAACTGAAGATTTTAAACAATGAAACGATGGGCAAAACTGTCTTTAAATAGTGTCGGAAGTTAAATTTCAATAGTTGAGAAAATACGTATGTAAGTTAAACCGAGATGAAAAAGACATTTTATCAGAGTATGTCAGCGCTGATTTGATACCAGCCTTGACCAGGAACCTCTGGGCAATAGTTACTCTTATCTTCCGCCAGTTTGGCTCTAAAGTGGCCTCATGATTAAACACTCGTATGTAAAAGGTATACCAAATCGGGCCTTGTCACACGCGGGTCTATAAATACGCCGAGAGCTCTACGCAACAGTTACCGCTCAGGCGTCGCTAGCAGTCCGCCATTTTGGTGTGCCATTTGACTCGGGTCAGCCAGGGCATAGAAGGCAGCAAAAGGAAGCAGCAAAAAAAAGCAAAGTTAACCCTGGGCAACTCCAGAAACCACGAGGATCCTGGGCAACAGAGGCGTTTTACTTAGCTCTTGAGTCCAAATCAATTGTCACCATCCTCTCGGTTGTATCAACTATGACGAACATTGAAGAGAAGAGGCTTCATGACTTATGACAGGCCTACAACATGTTAATCATGAATGTAATCCATATGTAACACAATATTTTACACGCTAATTTTTATAGTTGCTCCAGAAGGCAAAGGATTAATATGAATATTTCACTCTCTCTAAAGGAAAGGCACGGCATAAGATCAATTCCAGTAGAAGCTAAAATGGATGGCATTCAATTCCATTCCTCCCACCCCCCCCCCCCTTCCCCCCCCCCCCCCCCCCCGCCCCCATACGCACATATTCGACAGATAG
>JBCEWB010704552.1:0-17128 GCA_039654565.1 Peronia peronii | reverse complement strand
CATCTAGCACTGTGCGTTTCTCTCAAGTGGACAGTATGATGTGGAATTATACCATAAGTACTCGGGTGTCTTGGCCCAACATCGGGCTCTTAGGCGGATTTTTTTATTTGGGAGCGCCCGGAGATGGTTCTTAGAGGGGCAAGTTATAGAGGAAAAATTCCGTTTCGCAGCAGAGGCAGGTTCTTAGGCGGACCGGGCTCTTAGGCGGAGACCGCTGTATAACTTTTTTTAATCTGAAAAAAGAAAAATTTGGGTATCATAGTCGGAAAATAGTAAAAAAAAAAAAACAGTAAAAAAGCAGCTGTAACTCGAAATTACCCGGCGAGACTTCCCGCTCATTTGCCCTGGGCGCAAGACATTTGATTTTCAGTAATTGTGTTTGATATAAAGATATTTGTGTGTGTTTTTTTGTTTAGTTTTTGTGATTGTTTTTCATAGCTCAGTTGATTGACGTAACCATTTGTCTGATAATGTGGAAATGTTACAGTTGGCTTTCAGTCTGGCTGGGAACACCAAGGTGGACGACCGTGTGTTTGCCATGCAACAGTGTAAGACCTTACCGTGTTGCTACTTGCTGCAAAACCTCTACCCTCATCTCTACCCCTTGCACAGGCTGAGTGACGAGGTAGGTAGCTCTCATCAACAGATCATGAAATAAAACTAACTCCAGGCCTGTCAAATTTCCAGCTGAAGTAGGAAAACAGATCTTTTGGCTGATTAAAAACTCCTTCTTTGATCCTTAAATTTTCAACTCTTTTTTTTTTTTTTTTTTTTGCATAAATTATCATTTAGCTCTATACGCTGTTGCAAGCACTGTGTAAAAACAGAACATGAAACATATTCCTTCTTTGTCATAAAAACAAGTTTAGATTTCTTTAACACATGAAGGCAGCTTTGTGAAAAATACTTGAATTTACTAGAAGCCACGTGATCGGAATACTTTTCAATGTGGGTGATTTGTTGTGGTTTATTAAGATAGCCCGCAGTCGTTCACCACATTCTTTCGTCATTTTCATGAAGTAGCTACTGAAATCAGTGAAAAGACAATTATTTTATTCTGTGGACAGAATCCCATCAAACGTGGGAAAGAGGAGATCCCTCGAGCTCCGATCTTGCAGGTATCTTCAGCCAACATTGACCGCACAGGTTTGTTCTTGATGGATACAGGCGAGGCTATGTACCTGCTGGTGGGCAGCGGTGTCGGGGATCAAATGTGCCAGGAAGTCTTTGACAAGCCAAATTTCATGTCTATACCTGAGGGCATGGTAAGTCAACTTGGCAGAGAGTTTTTAACGCAGAAACTTTGTAAATGTTACTTTTTAACAGAACTATACCCCACGTCTCCTGAACAAAATCAGATTCATCACGCTTTTCTCCCAATTTTGAGAACAGAAGTAAATCAAATTCATCCCATTAGCATGCACTATTCCCTAAGAGTTAACAAAATAATCGACACCATATGAGCTTGGAACTTTGCAGAATTTAGGCTAATGGGGAAACTGGTGTAGTTCTAACAAGGAAATTCCCACAAAGGGAATGGGTGTGTGGGATCAGCATCCCCCCCCAGAATCCTGTCACAGGCCACGGGTATTAGAGTAGGTGATACTGGCAGTAACAAGGACACAACCAAGGAATATCTTGATCCGCACTTTTTATTGTTGTGTATGTGTGTCTGCCTGTGTGTGCATTTCGGTCCACATAACGGTCAGACTAAATACTAACATAGTACCTGAAAAAGGAGGTCGGGATGATAAAAAAAAAAAAAAGACAGAACAATGCCCTAATTGAACATTTTTCCAGCATGTTGTAACGTCCCTTCACCACCACCATCAGATGATGGAAGAGACCATGATTGTAACTCTGAAGAAAGCGTCAAATGTGTTTTTTTGGAGAGTAAATTGGTTTCGCTCTCTGAACTTTAGAGCTGAAGTCATTTATCAAGCATCAGTTTCTGGTTATGGAAACAATCAAACTGCACACTGTGAGGGATGGTGTTGTAATGATTAGGTAGATTTTTAAACAGGATGATTGTAGTGACCTATGACGATGATGGAGTGCTAATATACTCTTCAGTTTTGGATTTGGGTTGGAATATTCAGTCCAGGGGGCGCAGTGGCTCTGTGGTTTGGCGTCTGCTCACAGAGAAAACGGGGTGGGATCGACTTGCGGGGTCTGCATCGGGGGATGGAAGGACACGAAGATCAAAAACCCATGTTTTTTCAATGACTCAACAGTCCCCTGACTTCTTGTGGGTAGGGAAGCCCGACGTCTAGTCTTCTTGGATAAGGGCGAATATATTTCAGAGGTCCCATGTGTACGTTATACACGTTAAAGAATCCCTGGCAGTTCAAAATCGATGAAAGAGTAGGCTGCTTGCCACTGTCCAGGAAAAATTTTCAAATTCCAAATTTCTACCCGCAAAATTTCTCAGCAAAAACAGACGACGTCTTAAAAAAGCCGAGATAATCCTACTTTCTTAGGATTGAAAGATTTAAGAAAAACAAAAACAGAATATTCAGTGTGTTGTCGTCACAGCTGTTAATTGTCCATTGATGTTGTTCTGGCTATCAGTTATATCCCCTGCATCGTTGTCTTACTTTCCAGATGGACTTGCCAGAGCTGGACAACCCCACATCGGAGAAAATCCGCAGTTTTGTCAATTATTTGATGGATTCACGACCCAATGGCATCATCTTCCTTGTGATCAGGTAATGGCCGGGCTTGTACATTTTCCTGGGGATGACATATGTCAAGGCTTGTTAAGGTCGCAAAGTTTGGCACTAATGAATGTTTCTAAGTCAAATTTGATGGTGATAGACGCCTGATTCATAACCTGTTCTGTCCAAATTTATGGTACATTTCAGTTTCTCTCTTCAACACATATCTGCCTTTTCATGCTCAAGGCAGCGATTAATCTGTAAGCTCTCATGTCAAGTTATAGGGTTACAACTCCACTTCAAAAAAAAATAGGCATTTCTATTTATGTTAGTCTAAAGACCTTTGGTTTTTCAAGTGTTGATCTTCATTGAAAATATTTAGGAAAATATGTACATGCCTTTTTCCTAGCCATAATTCAGTTGTTTTCTGTGATGTTATTGACTTTGTAGTTTATTGATCTGGTGTGACTGATAGTTGTCTTTTCTTTTGTTTTTTTCCTTCAAGACCTTCTTGTGTTTTTGCCTTGTTATTTTGAGCAACCTCTTATAAGAGAAAATAGCCCCATAACCTTCATTGTGATAGACTGTTACTGTTCTGTTACAAACTGCTCCATCTCATTAACTGTCCTATTTTGTTGTTTTTTGCAGGGATGACAGCAAAAACAGACACCTATTCTTCCAGCATATGGTAGAGGACAGGACAGAGAACAGCATGAGCTATTATGAATTTTTGCAATTTTTACAAGGCAAAGCCAAGGGT
The DNA here is from genome assembly GCA_039654565.1 of Peronia peronii. Classification (NCBI taxonomy): domain Eukaryota; kingdom Metazoa; phylum Mollusca; class Gastropoda; order Systellommatophora; family Onchidiidae; genus Peronia; species Peronia peronii. Next base: position 13,711 of record JBCEWB010704552.1, on the reverse strand, counting down.
TGATGCATGCCTTGAGTTAGCTTTATTGTCAATTTTTACATCCTATTAGACCAGTGTGTCACAGTTTGAGTGAATTCCTTCCGCTGGGTAGGGAAGAGTATGTCATTTCTCATCACTCCCCACTCGAGATGTTGCAAAGATCCTACCACTCTGTTATATGTGGATGTGTATGATAATTAAGGGCACGCCACACCAACAGCTTTGAGATACGAGGCACAGGGTACGACAGACAATGTGTAGATTTGGGATCCCCCAAGACAGAGAATACAGCCAAAGTTCCTGTGCAGCTGAGCTCAGTTTCAGTCGGAATGATGGAAGCTGTGAGGAACGTCTTGAAAACACATCCAGTTGAAGAGTGATCAGGATATAATTTTCCAAAAATGTGTCGTGTGAGCTTGATAAAATATTTTCTCTTGAGATTTTGTCTTTATGCTTACTTTTGATTCAATATTTTCAGTTAAATTCAGTTCACATTTCAAGAGAAAAGTCAATATGATCTGTTTCTTTTATTTAATGTCATTTTTATTTCTGTCTGGCACATAATTAGAAAATTACGAGATGGTGAAAGAGATCTTTTAATTGAATTTTGTGATGTATTTAGGCAATGAGAGAGAAAAACAGTGCAGTGCAAGGTTATTTTTATGCAAAACTGGACCCTATAAACTTGAAGGACATGTGGAATTTAAAGTTTCCATGCCTTGAGGAATTAAGGTTAGACTATTCCATACTTCAATAAGGTTGTTAGAGGCCAGCTGTGCACCACTTTGTTTATGGGAATGCCTGTCAATCAACTGTTGTCAGTGACATGATAGATGGCAGCACCAGCCTGGTTTGCTGTACATTCCTAACAACAAACCTAGAACATCCAGGTATGGAGAACACTTTGTTTCAGCAGTTTGAATATCCTTACAAATACAGAAATGCCATGTTAGTTCTGTATGCTGTTCTCTTCCCTGTCACATATCTGTTAGGTTGTACCCACGGCCAGTTTGAGATCGAACCACTGATGAACAATGAACACAAGAGACTGTAGTGCCTCTGGATTGGACGGTAACATCTCCTGTCAGGGGAGTGGAACTGAATACCCATGACCTAGATGGAGTGAGCTGCCGTTGTCATGACAACCATTGATTTTGATTCTGACATAGCTTTAACTTAAGTGGAAGAAGGATTCACGATTATTTGTGGCACCTCATTCAAAACTGTGTATAGAATGTATTTGAGTGATAGATTTGAATTGTTTTAATACTGATTGCTCTTTCATTGTCTTTTCTCTCTTATTCTATTTATTTATTTCATTTCTTGGGAGGTCACGAACTCCCAGACGTTGTTGGGGAGTCACGAGCTCCCAGCCGTTGTACAGACACAAACGTTCTAAAATGTTTTAATGTTGTTTTCCCTTTCAATGCTTGCCTGTTACTTCCCACCCTTTTTTCCTGAAATAACTTTTTTTTTTCTTTTTTCTTTTCTTGCTTCTGTGAAACTATGTGATATTTCTATGATGATTTTCTTATTTGTTCGTAAGATGTTTGTGTTACTTTATCCGTGGACATGAAGAGGTTCACTGAGATTCAAGTGATGACCAGCTCAGTTATCATTGGATTGGTTGTGTGAGATCAAGACATAAATGCTTGTGTGCACTCACTCTGTCTGTCAATAGTTTGTACTGCAAGAGAAGTGTGCATGCTCTTTGTCTTGAAACTTGAGCACATTGTTTTTGGTTTGTTTTTTTTTTGGTTTGTTTTCTTGGGTTTTGTTTTGTTTTGTTTTTGACCGTCGGAGTATTAAGTGATTATTATCCAGATCTAGCAGTCCCTGCGGAAACTGTACTACAAGGAACAGCAGAAGGGAAGTGAAAAAAAGCAATAGGTAGAAGAAATAGTGGACCCACACCATCAAGGGGTTGATTGAGAAAACATTTGCGGAGACTCGGGGCAGTCCATAACTGTGACTAATGGGGGCGAGCCTGGTGCATAATTTGTCAGAGACATCGTAATGACTCAAGACAGAGTTGAGGACTGAGAAGAACAAAAGAGGACAACTAAGATGACAATGACATGTACAGGTTAATGTGACAAAGTGTTTCTCAGTTTTTGGCTTTCGATAATTCATTTGCAAAATCAATAGTCTGTCAACCAGGACAGCTGGTACTCTTGAGCTGTCGCTATCATTTTATGGGTAACAAGATCTTATGACTATTACATATAGACCATTCAATATCATTGGTATTTTGCTTTCATGTTGGACATTTGTATTAACACTTGAGCAAACAGAACAGAACCGCTGGTTTTGTGATTTAGCATTGTCAGTACAGCCATGGAATCATGAACTTGACAGCAGCTGGCAAAAGAGGATGTCATTTTCCGAACAGCATATTTTCTTAGCACTCTGTGGACATTAATTACATCATTGGTTTGTTATAGGGAAATGAGGAAACCAGAGCCCATTTGGTATAGATGTTCTAAATCTCCCTGTGGTCGGGTGTCGGAAGTGAATGTTGTTTAACCTTGCGAGTCATCTCAGGGTAGCGATGCTTGGTTTCGTTGTTTACATTGTTGGAATACACTGCTGTGTGAACAACTGACTTATGTGACACAATATGGATCACTATGTCACAGTTTGTTGTAGCAACAGTAACAAAGAGCAAGAAGAAAACTCCTGTAACTTTCTAAGTGTTTCAGTGAACCATTTTGATCCTCAGCTAAGTCACTTCCGTTTGCCAAGTACAAGAGGTTTGACATAAACATTGTAAAGGAAGAAAAAAAACATCTTTTTTTATTTTTATTTGAAATAAACAACACGAAAATGTGAAAAAATTCACTATAGGATCAAAATGTTTTTTCTTTCCTCTCATCATGATAATTTGTTTATAATTTTTTTCTGATCCATGTTTCAAGTAACAAGAGCAAAAGTGTTTTTCTCCACCTTTGCAGTGCTTGTATTATCCTCTTGTATTTGGCCAAGAGAAGCGACTGAGCTGGTTGAAAAAATGATTGGTTAGAACCTCCAACATTTTGTGGCATTGTTTCTGACTTGGTTAGAGCTACCAGCTGGTCAAACCTGATGGGCAAAGAGATTGAGGATGAGTTCACCAAGATGATGACGACAGACGACCTCCACCAAAAGTAAAGCTCAGCAAAAGAAATGCAATGTTTGTCATATAGTCACTTGTCAAGTATATTTCACACAACGTGAATTTGATTGTGTTGCATACCAGCAGAAAATGTTTTGTCTATAAAGTATTATCTTCAACTATATGTTCATGTTTTTATGGTCTGTCTGTATTTATGTTGAGATGATATGATTGGAGGACGAAAACACCAGTTTAGTTGAGATATAAGTTATCAATAAGTGAATTTTTTAGCTAGCTAAGTTAGTTCCCTTTGCCAAGTGCAGGCGGTGAAACACAAACCTTGTAAAGAGGGGGAGGGGGGAGATCACATCAGCTCCTGTTCTGTGAAACGTGCAGCAAATAATTGTGAAAAAATTATCAGGATGAAAGAATCGCATTTTCATTGTATGATGAATTTTTCAGAATTTTCTGTTGCTCATGTTTCAAATTACAACAGAAAAAGTGATTTTTAAAAAAATTTGATTACAGTGCTTGTCTCATATCCCTCGTACTCAGCAAATACCGCACAGTTTGGCCCATCATCTTGCGCTTGAACTTTACCAGAAACTGTTTTATTACTTCTTTGATGCTTAGATTCCAGTTGCCAGGACAAATCTCTTGCATTTTTTCACATTGATGGACATATAGGGGAACAGTTTTTCATGTTGTCCCAAACTGGAAGTCTTTTGCAGAAAAATAACTATAAATCTGGGTTCATAGGTCACTTCCGGGCATAGTATTTATAGCCCTGAATGTCAGATATAGAGATTACATCATTTCAGTTAGTGTCGTCTTCTCTTTCCCAAGAAATGGCGGCGATGACCCTTTTATCCTTTAAGTCATATCATAGCGGTATGGAAATGTTTGGTCCCTGAGTAATTGTCATTTGTTCAGGGCCGCCTATTATCACAGTCAAAACACAGTTGTTCAAGTCATTTTCAATATTTGTGAGAAAACCCAATTGAATGCATTTTGCCTGGGTTGTTGGTAAGATCTAAGCAAAGTGGGAAAAAAATCCCAACTAGGACCCATTTCTGACTGAGGTGAGAGAATTTTTATTTTACCAGTAATATGTGGTCCACCCGTGTGGTACAGCACCTGCAAGCCAAAATGCTCTCAAAGATGACTTAAGTAGTTGTGTTATGATTGTGACATTATATATCCCCATCCCCTCTCCCACCCACCTCCTCCCCTGCCCACACTGTCGTGCCATCCCCCTTCCAGACCAATGTCGCTGTCATTGTCATCCTGTAGTCAGCGGTTTCAATACTTGTGTACATGGATTCACTTTTAGTCAGGCCTGAGCATTTGTATTGCATGCTGAAGTTTTCGTTAGCTTTGAGTGGTACAAAATGAGTGAAAAATAGAATGTAGACAGATTCCTATTGAAAATGTATTCAGAAAACTTCAAGAAACAACAGGTTACCTTTGATTTTTTTAATGCTTTGAGATGAACTACCAAGCACATATTCTCCTTTCCAGTGGATACATTGTTGCACAGCAGGACTTTGCAAAGACTGTGCCTATCCCTCCATACAACACATCCATGAAATTTCCAGTCGTTCGTTTATTCCATTTGTGCATTTATGAAAAAGAAATAAACCAACAATGGCATTCATGCAGTTACGCATATTGTTATAATCCTTGTATGGGTTAATATTTTTCATCACATCATTTTAATATTTCTTCTGTGGCTGAAAAACTATGTTTTCACCGTCACTGGCTGTCTGCAGCATCGCCTGGCATTACATGGTTACATTACATGGTTACATTACATGGTTATTTTCCTGAAGCCATCCTCATTCAGTTCATCTTTGTAATCTCTGTTTGATTAATGATATATGTCTTGCGCCCAGGGCAAGTGAGTTGAAAGTCGTGCTGGCTGATTTCGAGCTATGGAAGTTTGTAACTATTTTCCAACTCAGGTAACAAATTTCTTTCTTTTTCTTTTACACAAAACGAAAATTTAACCTTTTTTTTTGTCTGAAGAATTCAAAAATTTTGGTATAAATTTTACTATCCGAGTCGGAAAATAGGTAGAAACGACAGTAACTCGAGGTCGCTCGGCACAACTTCCGACTGATTTGGCCTGGGCCCAAGACATATTACAGTATGAACAGTAGTTCGACGAGCTCCAGTATGACTTCGAGCCTTTTCTGGTTCAGTTCGCCAGACCCCTTATCTTTTTCTTTCCTAAGCACATGATAAGGTATAAATGAACATTGTAAAGAAAGAAAAAATAATTGCTGTTCTTATAACTTAAACCATGCAACACACACACAAAAAAAAAAATGAGGCAAAAAACATTTTCATTATAAAATTAATTTTTTGCTTTTTCTTTTTTAGTGTGGTAATAAAAATAACAACAATGGATTTCTTTCGTTTTTAATTTTCAATGCTTATTGCTCATGTCCTTGTCAAAGGGGAATGTCCAGATAATTTTGTTGGCTAAAGCTATGGCTCACGGCAAGGGATTTGATGAGAGAAGCTCAGTTTTTATAATATCAAGATATTAAAGAGAAATTGGATTTGTGAGTTTGATTGGAATATGTGGTAGTGAAATATGCTCAGGTTTATTAGAAAATGGGGCTGGAAATGAATCCAAGACTGTGAAAAAGGAATGTCAGTGTAATGCAGTTCATGGATGTGATTTGCCAGTATGGTCTAGAAATTTGCTTAATTTTCAAGTTGTTTTTGTTTCACATACTTCTTTTGTGTAGTGGCCTGCAGTTTTACTCACAGTGAACAGAATATTGGAGTGAATTATTGTGTGATAGATTCATCAATATATGTATATGTGAAGCGTTAAGGAAATAAGTTGTGGGATAAAATTTTATTCAGATTTGAAGTGAATGCATATTTGCCAGTGCTAATGGTTGATATCTATCGTGCATTTTAAGACAGGCTTGCCAGGGCTGAGTAGGTACACAGTATTTATATACGTATGTAAATTTTGGACCTGTTCAGAAGCATTGAAAACTATTTTGAGAAAAATACGTTCAAAGTTTTTCTGTTGTATGACAACTTTTCATAATCACGGCAGGGATTTCTCCTGAACGTTACCCAGAAATTATGAATTCAACTGTCCCAGCTGATGATTACCAGTGGCGACGACTGTAGGTTCTGCCAGAAATTGAACTAAGTTGGTTTTGTCAGGTCATCGTGAAATATGATAGATTTAATATGTGTCAGGTCAGTACAACCCATCAGCTCAGCAGAGAAAATCTTAGTGAATGGATGAAGTGGGTATAAATTTGATAGCACAGTCTATATAGAATGTGGAGTGAAAATAATTCATATATGACTTGATGGTGTATGGTACAAGAGCTTACTATCTATGATGATGGCAGGTCTATGAGCTCTTTGAAATGTCACATATGGCAGAGAAGTTAATATTGTGAAGTATAACATTAACACTAAATGAGAACATTGAATTTGTCATGATGGTAATGTGATGTGTTGGCGTTTTCTGGACGTGCTCGTAGCAGGGCACTACTGTAATACATTATATTTTTGTTTGCACTCGCACTTACAACAGATTGGTGAACAAAGCTGCTTTTTTTTTTTTTTTTATTTATTTCTTTTCCTTTTTTTTTTTTTTTTTTTTTTTCCTCCAATGGAAATTTTTTTCCTCAGTTAACCATAATGCACTCAGCAAAAAGTCTGCATCAGTTCATGTGGAAACGTCCTTCAGAATGTTTCATCTGTTTATAATGAGCTTTAATCGTTAACCCTCCAGATGTCGCTGATAAACAATGTGTGGTGTCAGAGGAAATTCAAGATTTTACCGTGTGTCGGAAAATGCTTAGAAACAAACATACCAAAATAAAATAAAGGCCTCAACACTATACATTTTCTGAAAGTAGAATGAATGAACTACAACATGATAAATTTTTTTTTCTGATTTGTTGACATATATTGACCTTGACCCATTGACCTAATAATGAATCACAATATGGCCGATTAAATCGGCTGTAACACCACAGAATGACATTTACGGCGGATTCGACCGGCCATAAACACTTGGAGGGTTAATATAAGATTTTTTCAAACTCGCACACCATGAATTCAACAGACAGAATTCTGATTACATCAGCCATTTTACTGGTCAGTCAGATTATTTCCCTCTGCCATGTACAGGAGGTATAAGACAAACATCCAGAACAAGTTAAACATCACTTTTTCCTTTTGTTATTTATAACATAAGTAACTGAAAATTCTGAAAAATTCGCCATGTGCTGAAAATATTTTTATCTCATTGTGATCATTTTTTCCAGAATTGTTTGCTTCAGATATTTCAAATAACAAGAGAAAAGGTGATTTGGTTTCTTCTTTATAATGTTTCTTATTACACCGCTGGTACATGGCAGTTGGAAGTAACTGGCTGAAGAAATGGTTCATTGCCATCTGTTGCAGTAAGTTATTAACAAATTTAATGTAAATGTGATGGATAATTTTTGTGACTCGTAACTTCTGCTAGACTTTGAGCGGCCAAGATCTCATGAATACTTCCATCCGAGGCAGTTTGGCCACCAGAGGTTATAGCAAAACCAGAACAATCACAAACTGTCACTTCATCTTTGCATCATTTATTTTTCTTCTGTGTAATAGGAGATTGTTGTTGATTACTATACTTCCCTGTGCTAGACAAAAGAGGTGTTGAACAAAGCAGTGGAAAGAAGAAAAAATCCCTGTACTTCATGGCATTCGAAAGATGTCTTCACCAAAAATTTCAGTAAAACTATATTAATGGGAGAAAACATTTACTTTGTACCATATTTGTGTTTGAATTTTTCATGATTTGTGTTTCAAGCAAAGAGTGCAAAAGTGATTTTTTTTTTCTTTATGATTTTTTTTTTTCTTTATGCTACTTGTTCAGCATCTCTTCTGTCGGGTAAAGGGGAATAATAGGGCTGGGCCAAACGGTCTCTCATTGAGGATATTTGTCTTGCGCCCAGAGCAAATGAGTCGCAAGTCACGCCGGGTGATTTTGAGCTGCTGAAGTTTGTAACTTTTTTCTGACTTGGGTACTAAATTTCTTTCCTTTTTTTTTTTTTTTTTTTCACAGAATGAAAATTTAACCCTTTTTAACGTGAAAAAATAAAAATGTTGGTATAAATTTTGGTATCTGAGTCAGAAAATTGGTTAGAACGGCCGTAACTTGAGATCGCCCAGCACGACTTCCGACTTATTTGCCCTGGGCACAAGACATTTGCACTCAGCACCGTAGTTTCTGAAATATTTGTTTTATCATTTAATGCCCATAAGTTACTTTTTTCTTCTTTTCCGTTAATTTGTTCTTTGTGAGTGGTCTTTCATATTATATCTATTCTGAACATGAATTGCAGGAGTAATCATATTACACGCATGAATATTGTCTTCATCAGGCATTTTAATTATGTATGGTCAACTGTATGTCCATCGGTTTTTTTTCGCTGTTGTTGTTATAATGTTCTTATGATACCCCAGGAGTATTTATGTGGAGTCTGTAGTTTGTGGAGCGACAGGATCGGTGTCGGGTCCTGGATGATGTCTTTTCTCCACTTGCCTTGCATTTTTTGTCCCATCTTTTACAATCAGTCATCGGCCTGGGTCACAGTGACCCTGCGCAGCGTTGTTTGGACCTTGGAGTGAATGTGTGAGCTCAAGATACGTACATACATGTGCATGTACTGCGCACATAATGCAATATTTCTTGATGTAATATGGATGTTACAGTTTCATTTATTTTTTTTTGCCATAATCACAATATCATCATTGCTATGTTCGGTTTTCTTCGTTTATTTCCAGTTGTTTTTTTTTAATCCCCCTTGCCATAGAGTTGTATGTATAGATCATTCCTTCTCTCACTAACTAACAAACATTATCAGTATTTCATGTTTAGTTTATTTGAATGATAACAAATTTATCTTTTTTTTTTTCTCCTAGTTATTTGTGAAATAATGAATTGAGTGAATAAGCATAACACATGGAGTAATCAACTGTTTTTCTTCCTCACAGTCAGAAATGAATGTAACTTAATACATGTACTAGTAACTTATTTGTGTTTTACTGTATTATTTCTTTTCGCTATTAATCAGTTTTGACCAGAAGTACAGGATGCTAAAGCTGGTCAGATTTTTGTTGTAGATTTTCTTTGTTTTTGTTTCAAGGCAACCATAGTTTGTTGCTTTTTTTTTTTTTTTTCAATGTGTGATTGTTCAGAATGATTTCCTCATGAGATTTATGCACTATTTTGGGTTCATTTTTGTTTTTGATGCAAGAGAATATTTCTGGGTATGTGCATGTGGTGAGATAATATGATACATTTTAATATATATATGTATATATGTTTGTGCGTTGGAAGATGCGACAGTGCGATATGGTGTAGGTTTTTCTTCAGCTCACCAACACTCAGAAAAATAAAACACATTTTGAGTATATTTTAATGTTATTTTTAATTTTGATTTCTTTCATTTGTGGTGGTTAGATCATACATTTTCATTTTCCGTTCTTTTAACGTTTTGATATGTTGTTGTTGTCGTGGTGGTTATGGTGTGGGTAAGGATCAGATATGCTACATACGTACACACCTATACATACCCATATTGTAAGATCATCATTTTCCCACACAATTGAAGATTATTGTCATCATAAAGATTGTTATCGTCGTCATTGTCACTCATTCTCTAAAGTTACCAGTGTTATTTCACAACTGTTTCATCAGGAATTCTATTCTTTCCTCGTGTAAGGATGTAACATTCTTTGTTAAGTTGATAAGGTGTAGCAAGGTTAGTTGATTTATCCCGATTTTATGATTGTTTTGAAATGCTAACATTATGTGATGTCCGGATAATATGCTCTTCATACATAATCATATACATTTACATGTAGTTACAGGTTAGGCTTGAAATAACTGGAGGATCTGATAAGACTAAAGGGGGAGTAACTTGAGTTTTGAGAGCCACTAGCATATTGTAATATTCTCCAACAAATGGAAAAAAAAAAAATGGGGAAACAGGGATATAATGATTCCAACTGTAATCGTTTAAAGCGCAAAATTAGGTCACACATATTTTTGCTTAAAACAATCTGTAACTCTACATGACTCAACATAAGAAAATCTGGACAATTGCAATGTACAATGTCGGTATGGAATCGTCATGTGATTGATATGTGGAGGCTGAAGTTTATTTTTGGGTAAAAAATGTGTGAGTGCTTACACTATTTGGAGTCAGACATCACAGATATATACATGTATACTATTTTCCAGCAGTGCTTCTTTGATAGTGAGGAATGGTTCATAAAGAAATCCTCCTGAAGAGCCCAAGTATTTATGAAAGAAACATTTTATGTAAATCTTGAAAAAAAGGAAACTATTCGGATTCCTGCTGCATTGAATGAATGAGTATAAAAAAAAGAACAACAAAATGTTGAATGCTGTGGAAACTGGAAATATTTGATGTTTACTGGCATTAGACACACAAATACTGAACAAAATTAACCCTGTTCAGATTTTATATGTACTGTACATGTACTATTTTTTTTTTTTCCCTTGTGGTGGAGATGTTGCAATTTATTGTACCTGTATGTGTTTTTTCACCTGATGTGGCATGTTTTTCTTTGTGTTAAAATTTGTCGTGTTCAATTAACTGCCAGAGGTCGCGAAAGAACAGTAGGTCAGTGTGAGAATGGTGCTGTAATACCTGTATTCTTTGTCTCACCGGAACCGCAAGCCTGTCAGTGAGACGTGCTCTGTTGTCACCTTGTTACTCATTAATTGAAGAATAAATCATGGTACATTTTGAAACTGCCTCAATTTCTTTCTTCAGTTTATGATGTAGTTTGAAACCATGGAATACTGTTATATATCTGCAATAGCACGTATGGTTTCCAAATGAAGCTTAAGGGGGAAAAACAAAAGATTTCCAGATTTTAATATTTTCAAAGTTATGGTCCAAGAGTTGAGTCTTCAACTGTCCCAGCTAAAAAAAACATCAGAGGGACCAGCTGCTGTCGTCCACAGCAATAGTTTAAATCAATATCTTCAACAAATGAATATGAATCAAAAGTCTTCAGGAACAAAATTTCAGTTTTCTCCCATGTCTAAAGAGTGGACATACATGTATGTGGTTTTTCCTCCTCCTCCTTGAAATGTCTCTTTGTACCCCTGTCGTTGTCTAATTTTAAATGTTTCAGAGAGATCTTTTATGTGTGAGGAAAACTTCACATTTCGCCAGTTGAAATGAGCTGGGAAGTCAAAGGTAATTTATTGAGATCATCGGATTAAATCTATATTGACTGACCAGGAGATTGCAAAAGTTGAACATGAATATCTCAGTACAGAAATTTTTCCACCAAAGTCAAGTACATGTATATTCATTTCTCTTTGCATTAACAGTGTTAATACCAAGAACTTTTCATATTCAAAATTTGGCATCAGACACAATATTTCACCCAAATGTGCGACATTTGTCCATGATTGAGTAACATCATATATATATGTACAATCAAAAATGGTTAAAATCAACCCTCAGAACCAAAACTTTCTTGACAGTGACCAAAAATTTAAAGAAAAAAGTATTTTGGGCTGCCAAGAGGATTGACTTCAAGCAAGAATTTACTTTAACAAGCAGGCTGACTTGAAATGGATTGCACTGTAGGCTTACTAAAAAAAACTATGTTTCTATTGTCGGTTTTCCAGACAAGCCAATAGTTATAGATGTTTTGTGCTTTTCTGGAAAATGTTCCAGGAATGTGGATAAATCTAAAAAGCCAAAAGAGCTAAAAATTGATCTTGAACTATAGTTTGTCTATGGTGCTCTACTTGATGCAATTGCAGATAATGATGATATACGCAGCAAGAACACCATGGTTTATGCTTGATGTGACGTAAAGGAAATGATGTTATATTATTAATATCTTTCATAAATATCCCTGTAATATGAACACAAAGCTCACTGGGAAGGTAAATGTAAGTGACTTGACTTGCGAGTCAGTGAACATCAGACTGATCACCATGATTTGTAAGTTTGATGTCTTGACAAACTGGAGAAATTTACATGAAACTATTTTATGTATTTCAATTTATTAATTTAAGTAAGCATAAGGAAAGAAATCTTCATAGCTCTCAAGCTCTTCAATACTAAAGGAAGATCATATAAAGCATTTCTGATTGACAGATCATACTGACTGCATTCACCATGCTGGATCAATTGACTAAAACAGATGCATTGTTTAATTATAAAGATGATAATTTAATTCAAAGTAGTCAGTATTACAATATTACTCATATCCACACCTCTCTCTGCTAACTCACAAAATATACCAGAGATGATATGTTTACATTCTCTATATGCCTTTCAACCTCCTGCTGGAGATCCTGGCAGAAAGAGATCCTGAAAATGAACTGATGTCAATTTCACTAATAAACTTCACCATCTAACAGTTTCACTTTTACCCCCATATCTGCTCATGTGATAATCACACACCCCATACATCTCATGAGTAACATTCAGAAATTCATTCAGCATACAATTCCAGAATAAGCACCCCGAAAAAAAAACAAATAACGCAAGTAAGCAACAATGATACAAAGTGATATACTTTTACATTATATAAAATCATCTTATATCCTCTTAAAAATAACATCCTCTTTGGTATCAACTGTTTGTAACTCAACTTTGACAGGACATTTTAACCAATGTGACAACAGTTCTTCGGTGTAACCTTGAAGAAAATAGATTTGCCGTGACAGAATGTGATCCATGGACACCAAGAATGATAAGACAATCAGGTTGTGTCGTCGCTTGATCACCACCTCTGAGGCTAACTTGTTATGCCAGGTTCCTGTCATGAACTGACGGATGAGAGAATCTTCAAACAAAGTCTGCCCATGCCTTGTTTCACCGTACAGATTTGCTGGAAGATATGAAGAACACAACTTTCAGTGAGGACACAGCATTGCACAATGTTCATACATTCATGTTCTGACACCATTTGCATGTATTTATAAGAAAAGAATGAAATATTACATAACATTTCAAGTGAACTCACCAAATTCAAGGGAGAAAATGTTTGCTTTATTATGACACATCAATCCACATCTAAGTTCTCTAACAGCGTGACTAACAAAGGCATGAGATGATATCAAACAGTTATTATGATCTCATGAAGTACACAAACATATGGATATATGTTTTGCATATTAGCTGATTGTCAATAAATGCAACCTATTTATTAATAATAATTAATACGTTTGATTAGAAGGAATGTTTGAAAAATATGATAGAGTATACAATAAGTCCATTTCATCTTGGAAAATCAGCCAAGACAGACATAACTCCCCAAAATATGAACTATATAAGGGCAAGTGTGCAGAGCTGGCCACAAAAAATAACCATGCATATACAGTCGAGTCCATCAAACCGAACTCTGATAACACGAATTTCTGGTAAACCAAATGAAAACGAAACAATAGATTTTTTTTCCTCTTTGCGCCTATTAAATGCCTGTCACATAAATCGAAATCATCGCCGTAAGTTTCCTTTAAATCGAACTGGTCAGCGCCGCCACAAAGGTAAAAATCAGCTATTGTCATCTCCACGTGGTTTCCACCAA
>JBCEWB010704441.1:942-17129 GCA_039654565.1 Peronia peronii | reverse complement strand
AGTATTGACTTTGGTGCTGAGTCTTATATTTCTGTTGGTAAAGATGGACTTCATCTTGATGAATGTGTCTTTAGACAGAGCGATTCTTTTCTTTATTTCTGTGTCGCATCTGGCGTCTGGAGTTATTGTGAAGCCCAAGTATTAAAAGGTGCAAACTTGTTTTATTCTTTCCCCTTTGCCTGAAATGTTACATAAGACTTATCCACTAACAGAATTATAACTATCTGTCAACACAGCTGCCTGCCTTCCTATCTACCTAATTACTACTCATCCATCTACTTACCTAGTTACCTACCTACCTACCTACATATCTACCTATCAACTTACCTACCTACCAATCTACTCACCGATCTAAGTCCTATCTACTTAACTAAATCCTAATTACCTACCTACTTATATATCTACTATATAAGTGGTTCTCTGTTCCCACCTGAGACGGTGAAAGCCCATGGAATACCATCGTCGACGTTTCAAGGATGACATCTCTTCTCTGTCTCCTTGCTCCTGCCTTCTGTCTCGCCCTCTTTCCTCTTTTCTTCTTGACGTCTAGACATTACTCATCGTGTCTGGCACAATACCTGTGATCGTGCTGATGCGCCGTTAAACCCCAACAAAAACAAACAAACATATCTACCCACCCACCCACCACTTAAGTCCTACCTATCCTCTCATCTACATTTATATCTAAGCCCACTTACCTACCTTTCTGTCGACTTATCTAAGTCCTATCTACTTATCTACTTACTGACCTACTTACCTGCTTAATCTAACAACCAACTTAGCCGTTTATTAATCTACCTATTCAATTGCCAATCTGCCAATCTATTTATCTACCTGCTAAATTATCTAATTAATCACCCATCTGTCTATCTATATATTATCTACAAAGGTTTACTTTAGTTACTCCTGACACTTACCTAACATTTTATGCTATGATCAATTTTGCTCAGTTCTTTCCTTTTAGACACCCATTTAAGTCAATCTGACATCAGTGAAAAATCTCAGAACTGACATAATCTGAATCTTTCACTTCTTTTTTTTTCGGGGTCGGTGGTGGTTGAAGGAAGGGGAGGGGGTGAGGGGGAGGGGGGAGGTAAGATTGGGCTGGGGGAGGGGAGAGAAGAGGGAAGCTGAAATGACACTCTTCATTGAAACACTGCAATTTTGTGGTCTTATGTATTTGGTAAAAATCTGGAGAATAAAATAGAGGCCTTTGAGATGTGGACATTCAGACGTATTGGACAGAGAAAAAAAAACAAAAAAAACAAGACGTTTATACTATGCTAAAAAGTCGAACCTGCACTACTACTGACAACAATTTAAAAAAAAAAGACATTACAATATTTTGGTCACATCAAACAACGTAACACCATCTGTAAAGACATAGTGGAACGGTAAATCGAGGGAAAACAAGCGGGAGGAAGACAGCGAAAAATGTGGACGGATGGCACGAATGACTGGAAGAATCTATCTTTGGAGGTATGCACCAGAAGAGTAAAGGATTGAGAGAGATGGCGAGTCATTTCAAGTCGACCTCGAAAGAGATGACACATGATGATCATGCATTGGGTAAATTCACTGGTGTGATCAGTTAAAACCATTCAAAAACACAACATAACTGTATGATTGACCAGAACAAATTACTTTCATAACTTCTATCAAGAAACAAAATTCTACAAATTGATATGAAAACAACAGGCAAGATATCTGATAATTTTCTACTATTAATTTGAGATTGAAATGTGTTTAAGCAACATCACTGTAATTCTTTAATTCTTCCAATAAAACGAACAGAGAAACTCCTTTATAATTTAAGAGGGGAGAGGGGGGAGGGCGAGTGCGGGTCCTGGGAGTAATGTTTTGAATGGTTGACCTTAGGACTTTTTAAGCTTCAAATTCGGAATCAGCATGATCCAATTAGAGAAAAGGTGTGGACAAAAAGGCTTTGTTTTTGTATACGGTTGCCTTGACACATGACAACACTGCCATGATGGATTTTGTGAATTGAAAATTAGCTATTTTCAAAAGCCTAAGGTTTCTGGACTATTCAATTTAATTGTTTGGAATTTGGCCCATTGCTAGAACAGCTCTATATAAAAATAATATTCAGTTTGTTTTTATATACTAGTTACATAAGTTTCTTATATAAATTTATGAAATATATTAGTTAACGGATCTTCACTTTTCTCAATTTTCCGCTTAAAATCCAGTTTTTCTTCAAAAACATGAAAAATAAATATTAAAAAGGGGATGCATATTACTGAAACTCATTATATGATGAATATACTGTATTGAAAATTAGATAAATAAAAACGTCGGAGGGGGGAGGGGGGAGGGGGAGAAGAAGTAAAAACGTACATTCAGAGAACAATACAATAGAATTTTCATAATATTTCCATAAGTCTCTTGGTAGTGTCGTGATGGTGCCTTTGGAGTATAAGGTAGATGTTTCTGCTCCAACTGGTATTTTTGTCACATCGGGAGAGGTCAAAGTATCTAAAAATAGCAAAAACCCGTTTTTGAAACTTTGATCATAAAACCTCATTTTCAGAATCCGCACTTCCAATCTCCTTTTCAGGAGACTTCTGATTTCTGAAAGGAGGGTGTTACTACATAATGATAATAATAATAATAGTAGTAACATTCTGAGTCTTTGTTTTTCTAACATGATCTGCCATTCCTGAATGTAAAATCATATTAATACATGCACATGAGCATTCTAATGTGTTTTACTCTGATCATTCAGGTGTTAACGGCCCCACTGCCAATCAGGTCTTGGCTTCCTCTGATCATCAATATTGCACTGGAAACAAAGGGTGAGAAACACTTGATTGTAACTTTTTTTATCAATACTTGAGCTTCAATGCCAGGGATGGCCTACTTACTTATGGAGGGAGTGCGGCTCCTGAGACCTATTTTTCGAATGCTTGAACTAGGACTTTTTAAACTTCAACTTCGGTTCAAGGATGACAGCTGGCTGACACTTGAGACGAAATCGACTTACGACAATGACTTATGTCGGTGTAAGCTTCCACTCGGTGTGCTAAAATGAACAGCTAATTCGTAGAAGAGTGGACTTTTTCTTCAGTTCTGTTGCTTCAGAGCATAGATGTGCACCATCTGTCGTAGTAAAAATCAGAAGACTTGTAACTTTGAAAGAAAAAGATTTGGAGGCTTTCTATGATAGTAAATTTTTGGAAAAAAAATAGATGTGGTTAAAAAGAAAAAAAAACAATGTGGAATTTCATTCTATAAGTATTCTTTAAAAAATTCTTTAAAAACATCTGAGGCTTTTGTTTGTTTGTTTGTGTGTTTTTTACTAGGAGATTTAAAACTATGTAACATTTTAAATTGTATGCAAACAACTAGGTGACCATGTTCCCACAAGTTCCATTTATATACTGGCGGAGAAGATAGAGTTTAAATATAGCCATTTCAGAATTGCTGAAATCAAGATGGTGATGTTGCTGTAGCAGTCATATGTGTATATCAAGGACAAGCAACCAAAACTATCTATGTCCAAAATCATAGTTTTCAAAAAAATGGAATTGAAAAGTCAAGCGGTTACGCACGTAAAATCATAATTTGCACCAGTGGTTTTTGCTCTTTCAAAGTTATGTTGAAGTGGAAATGTTAATTCTTATGTTATGGAAGAGACAGATATCCGCCGTGACAAGACATAAAAAAGACAGGGTGTGAATATCCCTAAATCGAAGAATCTGGATATACGTTGTTCTGGCAGCTATTCAGATTGTCCATTTCAGTGAAACACCAGACAAAAATTGGAAGGGGATGGTGGGTTTAAAAAAGGATGACCAGAGGATGGGATAGAGGCCTACCTAGTTTGACCGAATAATCATATAACTAACTCCACAATCGGTTTTCTGCTAATACGTGGGACAGCGATCAGGACTGATTCTGAGTATTATGAGTATGAAGTGCTTAGTATACAGACTGATTAGTTTTTAAATAAATGGTCATATCACTTATGAGTTGTGTTTTCTTTTCTTTTCTTTGTTCTCATGATTTTTGTTTTTGATTTGTATTTCTTTCTTTTTCTTTTGTTTTTCCTTTGTAAATAAAATAGATCAGTCCTTTTCCGAAGGACTTTTCGTGTTCATTCATCGATTCCGCAAAAATGTGTCATTAAATGTGATCTACGTAAAGACAAATGTTTTTACACCAGGTTTCAAGAATCTAGCTTGGCCTTTTGTAACAGCAGATAGGGGCAATACATTTTACTACACAACACACACATACATAGAGACTCACACATACTTTCCCTCACAAACATTTATAAATACACATACACACAAAAACAATGAGTGAGGCAGAGAGAGGAAGAGACATCTAGATCTACAATCCTTTTACATGAAATATATTATTTCAAATATTTGTGAGAAAGATGTTCACGGTGAGGAAAAAAATATGTGGTTAATTTTATTTCAGAGTATTCAATTATTCATGTTTTAACCACCACCACCACCACCACCACCAATAACAACAACAACAACAACAAAAACAACAACAGCAGCAGCAGCAGCAACAACAACAATAACAACAACAACAACAACAGGAAAACAGAGTTTTTGGCCTCCATGGAATGCTTTTCTTATACCTCATGGTGAGGAATTTGGCTGAAGATCAAAATAATTCATTATTTTGCGTCTTCCCTTTGGCCGTCAGTCAAACAACTTAGTAACTTACCCAGCTTCTCTCGGCATTCGGTAGGCCCATCAACTCTAGTGGACGTGAAGGGAGCGTACAGACGCCGACACTTCATCTTTATCGATGCCGTTGGTATTACACGATGCGGGCTGAATTTCTAAGTGAAATGGAAGTTATCATTCAGGTAACGTGTTATCAAGAAATACAAACGAATTCTCCTTTATATCATTTGGATAACATGCTGACCAGACAGATAACTCTTTTACTCACAGTATTTAGCCATTCTTAAAGCAGATGAATTTGCATCTGTAGACTAATAGACTCATGAAAATGAGCTATTTCTTCAGCACTCGATGAATTATTGCAATTGCTCCACTACAGTGCTGTATACCCTTTTAAAATTAGTTGCACTATGTAGTTAAAAAGCATGGCATCCAGATAAAAGAAAAGATACCCCATTCATGTTTTGTGAGTAACATATTAACAACTAACGAAAAGAAATCACGTTTATATTGTTGAGGTAGCAATTCATTCACATAACAAATGGTAGACCTGCCCAGTTCATATTACATTAAAAAAAAAAAAAAATCATTCGTCATTATATAAATGCTTTGCGTGTCGCTTTTTTTGCCATTTATCTTTTAAAAATTGCACATTATAATGAAAATGACACAATGCTTTCCAGTGCCAGGAAAGTTTTGCTTTTAAAGTTAACTGAAGTTTAATATTGGAAATCCCGACATACATTCACATTTATTTTCCCTCAAAATACTTCTCAAAATACATTATGTGTTTATTCCTTATGTTACAGGCTCCTGCAGGCACAGTTATACATCACATTCAGCTATACAAGTAATCAGATTTTATTCATAAAATAAAATAAAAATGGCTTGATGAAATTAAATGCATTTCCTTACTTATAATTAATTGTTTTTGTTCTCCAGTTGGTGCATCTAGGCCTGGGAGTGTATCTGAATCTATTGGTTCAACTTTAGCTTTTTCCGCGTGTATGAAGTATGTTGTATCCATATAGGCATATAAAATACAAAGTTATTTCACTTTCATTTAGTGATGAAACTTTTTTTGTGTGTGTGTACGCTTCCTTGTTGCACCAGGAGGCCCATATTTGGGTAAAGATAATATATATGTGTGTGTATGTGTGTGTTATTTCGATTAATTTTAGATTTCTTTACCTGTTTTGTTTTGCATTCCTTACGTGTCCTTAAGTGTTTGTTTTTGTCTTTGCTTTGGTTTGTTTTGTTTTCTTGCTTTTTGTTGTTGTTGTTGTTGTTGTTTTCTTTTTTTTGTTGTTGTTGTTGTTTTTGTTTGAAAGAAAGAAATTCAGACTATCATGATATGTTATTGTTATACTCAGTGCAATAAAAAATAAGACCCATAAACTAATCACTACAATAGAGACAGAAATGTTATAACCAGCAAAGCATGGGGAACATGAAATCAGTGACAGAACAAAGAAACTTTATTGAACTATCCGAATAGAATATATTGAAATATTATACATGGTGTACATCAAAGCAATCTCAACCATATAGAAAAACAAGCGTGTTTAAGCAATATTTTTAACCATCTACAGTGATTTATTAAGAAACAAAATCACAAAAGCACCGCTTTTCAAGGACACATTTTATCAAATAAAAACGTCTCCAGGCTGATCTGTACATCCTGATAGTTTGTTTTTGAAATAACGCATGACCAAACTCTCTTTTACATACCACGCATCATGGGATAGTTTTTTTTTTTAAGATGGTCATTTTCAGGAGACAAATTTATGTATTTCTTACAAATCCATGCTAGTGAGACAGAACATTTCAATACATGATGCTGAAATCCATCCTGGAAAGAATCTCTACTATAAATCTGCAACAAAAGCCATAAAATTCTTATGGACTCGAAAACTACTAAATGTATCCATATGAAATTTGGCACACAACATTGTTGCATAAAAATCTGTGTTTCTACTTAGGTAAACCCAAGAAAAGCTTACTATATTTGACATTATTTTAAAAGGCGATAATAATTGAATAATAAACTCGCGAGGGTATTTGATCCGAATTGTGCGTTCGATACAATGACGCATTCAAAACACAAAACACATTTTCTCAGGCTAGTGTTCAGTTTAATCATCCAAAATACCAACATCAAGATGTGCACTCTTGCCATACACTATAAGTCACACGGCAGTATCGGTTTGACCTATATTTAAAAAAATCTTTCACGGAGGCCGTGGTTTCTCTTCTAGTTCTTTTAATCTCAGTACGAGTTGTGTTGTGTTGTGTTGTGTTGGGATTTAACGACATATCAGCACGATTACGGGTATATCGTGTCAAACACGGTAATATTACGTTTATAAGTTAAGAAGAAGAGAGGAAAGAAAGTGGGACAAAAGACAGGAGCAAGGAGAGTTAGAGGGAGAGAGAGAGAAGAGATGTCTCTTCTGGAATGTCGAGGATGGTACTCCATGGGAGACATTCCACCGATGGTGGGCTTACACCGCCTGCAGGTGTGAGCAAAGAACCTACTTATAAACCCCGGGCCCCCGCGGGGGAATCTCAGTACGAATTCATTGCTGTAGTTAAGGGAGGGAAGAGAGGAAGGAAAGGAAGCGGTGAGAGATGGGATGGGAGGGAGTGCCGGTCCTAAGACATTTCTTGAATGCTTGAACTAGGACTTTTTTTCAGTTTTAATTTCGGATTCAGCATGCTCAAATTAGAGGAAAAATTTTGCATCCGGTTGCCATGGCAACGGCGCCGTATTGGATTTTGTGTCATTAAATCTCACTTTTGTCAAAAGCCTAATGTTTTAAGAATATTGGATTCAATCATTTAAAATTTTTCACATTAAAAAAAAAAAAAGAATAAAATATTGCTAATTAAATCTAATACGTGTTTTCTTTTGAAGCACATCCGATTAAGGAAGAATGGCCCTGTATATCAAGTACTGCACTTTTTAATTTATTTTACCTCTTAACCGTTGAGCACATACAGTAGGATAAAACAGGACATACAATAAGTTAACATTTCCTACCGTTCAATTTTGCAGAGACCCTTTACGCAATTAATGACATAAAAAGACTAGAAAGACAATAGTATGTTTGTATAATACCATTTTGTCATTTAACGTTAAACTTAATCTATTTTCCCACCACTAATAAGGACAGATGAAAGTCTCGATCCAGTAGATGGAGACTATAGATTATTCTAAGTATAAAAGAATAGCCTTAATTCGACGATCCCCGGTTCTCATGTCTATGCCTTGGAAATGAATTTTATCAAGTGTCGCATCGTCCGTGTGATTGTAATAAGGAATTCCTAGCGGGTTACAGCTGGGACGAGGGCTACATTCAGAAAACCACCAACCTGCTCCAGCCTCTTTAGCACAATGGACATTGGGATCCAAATCGTTGTCTACGTCAGGGGTAGAGAAAGGGATGGGAGATCCAGGAGAGACACATGGCGCCAGAACAGATCCGTTGACAGAGGATTCACCTTTGATCGTGATGTTGTCATACGAGAGTTGGTAGTTGGTAGAGGCGTCACCGATAACTGACCCTTGAAACGTGTAGGTCACTTGCAAAGCCTGAAATTCCCAACCATAGTTAAGAGCCAAGACTAGACTCTGCAATTTTTGCACAGTTGTCAGATAATGCATTGTCTCCAGGCCTATCCAGCCGTCAGTGCGACTTTTCGTGGGATCGAAGAAGAAGCCGTTAACGTATGCATCCCAGGACTGGTTGAAGGTAAAGCCAGGTGTTTTTAGAAAACTTTGGTATTTTAGTAAGTGAGTTCGACTAGGGTCGTCATAGCCCCCATCGATGGAGCAGATGATCCGAATAGGAGATGATAAATTTACAGGTTTGACGTAGAAAAGCGTGCGGAAAGTCCGAGAATAGCGACCGGACAAGTTAAGCTCTTCACAGCTCTCAGCGTATCTTTCACAGCGATCTCCCAGAAAGCCATTTTTACATCTACACAACTGATTATCTGGTTTCCATTTCCCGCCGTTGAGACAGGAATCGGAATTGGCAATACGTGCAAAGTAACGAATGTCAGCATTGGGACTGCTACAGTTGGTATAGAGATGAGATTGGCCGACACAGTGGAAATGTAAGTAGCATTTGCCAGTCTTGTCCAGGCTGATGCCCTCGCAAGATTTCCTCATGGCACAGAGACGGCCACATTCCGTCCTGTCATAGATCAGATCACCATCGGCCAGTTCTACACAGCCATAGTCCAGCTTATCGTAAAAGTTGCATGATGTATCACATTTATAGGTAGCCACAAAGTAAGACTGGCCAAATGCAGGGTGTAAGTTTTGACAACTCACCAAATAATGGACGAATACAGGCAAAAATGATTGGAATCTTGGATTCATTCTGCTATCTATCTTTTCTTGCGTCTATTCTCCTTTCCATAAAAATAATGCAGATATCAATAATTAAGTATATAAATAAAGAAATCATAACGAAGAAAGAAAAAAACGAAAGAAATGGCAAAAAAAAAAGAAAGAACAAAAGAAAAAAGAAAGAAAGAAAGAAAGAAAGAAAGAAAGAAAGAAAGAAAGAAAGAAAGAAAGAAAGAAAGAAAGAAAGAAGAGGGCAAAAAGGAGTACTTTTAGGATTTAACTTCTCATGCCATTATCAATTTCAAAAGAAAAGCTAATGAGAACTATATCATTGTTTTCTGTTCGTATGATAATTATACTTTCTTATTGAAATACTGCCTCTGCATTCAGATCTCCTTTTATGTTAGGTGTAATATTGATAAATCCATTTGTGTACACAATCAAAACTGTTACATTATGTTACAGAGCTACATCGTTTAAACCTGAACTGATTGTTTTTATAATAACTATAAACAAAGCGAACAATATATTGGTTGATAATGCAGATGAATCTTGAGTCCCTTTTTTTTTCTTTCAAATTGATTTCCCTCTGCTATGAATTTTTAATTGAACTATGGTTTCTGTAATAATATTGTAATTTATCCAGTAATATAGGTGACACAAAATCTTCAGAACTTAAGACCAAGTAATTACCTGACACTTTTGTTGCCGTTACTAGTGGGGAACTGCACTCCCAGGAAATTTCAAGTGATCTGGTCCTCTGACAAAAAAAAAAAAACAGAGAAACTGAAGGAGCGGAAGATGATCGATCATGTGTTTGCAGTGCCTGTACTGTTGTGAAGCTGCTCGAAAACAAATGAGGGCTGTCTTAAATGTATTGATCTAACTTGCATTGATCCAATCAGCCACCGTTTTGAATGGACTGAGAATAATGAACTGACAACACTTACCACTGAAGTAGGGGTCTGAGGTGGTTGATTACGCTCCCAGTGTATGAGGGAAAGTTATTGTGATGAAGAAATAGCCGACTATTTTTAAATCTCTCTTTGAATACTTGTTTGTTTGTTTGTTTGTTTGATTGTTGTCTGTGAGTCGGTTTGTTTGTTTATAGTGCCTACAACCTACCGATGGACGGGTCTGACCAGACAATTCCCTACACGAGACTCGTGACTTTTGTAACGAATGAACGCTGTCCTGTAGTCCCAAGAGTGGTTTCAAATTAGGTTTCATATCGCTTTTTACTGTTCCCATGGCTGAAATAGCTGTCTTTGAAATCTTCCACAAAATATCAGTGGGACTATGTAGCGAAATCTCACCCTTCTCCACACGTTACAAACAGAATGGAAGGCACATACTTATCATTTTCATCTTTTTGTGAAAATGCTATATGCCTTTTTTTTTTAAACAATCTGTCCAGATATGAAACAGAAGAAGCAAAACGCGCTTAAAGCTTTTTCAGAGCAAAAACTGACGTGCAGAGTTTTTGTCTATTTTCTGCCTTCCAACCACAGACACGCATTTCCTGAGATACTAGCCCTCGCTCCATGGCTTCTGTGTCTTTTTTGTTTTCCTTTCCTGGCTTTCTGGTCCTAGTTCTTCTCAAACTTTGCTCCCTGTCCACTGTCACCGTAATGCTCATATAGAGTCGTATCCAGATTTGTGAGAGTCTTTATGTGGCCTGCACATCTTTCACTGTCAAAACAAGAATGCCTTGACCTTTACAATGGCAAGCAGTCAGCAGCCGTGGAGTGAAGCAACAGAAGTGTAAAAGAACGCCATTTGCTCTTGCTTAGAAATGATTCTTCATTTTCGAGCACCTGTTGAAACATTGATATTCTGCATGATAGTGAGTCTAATTCACTTCAGCCACTGTCCATCCATCCCTAGCATTGGTGACCAGAACATTGCTAAAAAAAGGCCATAACTAACTGTTTTGCGCATCCTTTGTCTATATCCGGTCAAATGATAGTGATATTGTCACGAGCTTTCTCTTTCTGGATGTTGAATGGGTGTTAGTCGTGACGTTGTAAATGGTGATCAGGCGGTGAATGCGGACGAGACACGTGCACAGAATGGGGAAATAAAAACAGGAGTCCTCACGTCGAAATGATGCAGAATTTATTGCAGGTACCTGGTAACAATACAAACTTCAGGGCAGTTGTCTAATTTCGATGCATACAGCTCCCACTGCATTCTACTTCTTGCTCTCTCCTTCCTCTCCGGCTGAACCTTATATAGACCTCAGCTAATTTAGAACTCCGTCGAACATACAAGTTCGAACAATCTCGACCCGCCATCCTAATTGTCACACATAAAACCGTATCTAGAACCCCCTCGAGCAAACGAGTCCTCATCTCAAATTACTGCCGCACACACACACAAAACCGTGACGTAATACGTACACATGTGACGTAATACACACACGAGATTTGACCACGAAATATGTCGTACAAAATACTTAGAGAGTATCTCAGCTACGCTAAGTTCACAACACACATTTGCATGGGCCATGTGTATACAATTTATACAATGGCGACCCGCTAAACATCGCTCACAGCATACACTTGCTTGTACCCAACATGTATAATCATCATTCGTTACACATATGCCATTGCATATAGCGATCGATTGGAGCCAAATCCTGACTGACAGTGCGCCGGGTCACCCGTTCAATGATCATGGGTCAAACATATCAGTATGGACATAATCACGTTGTACTACTTTTATATTGAAGAAAGGCAGAACTTTCTGGAGAAAACAAATACCCGAAATCTAACTTCGTTAAGCAAAATCATATTTCAGAACACACCTCCCTCTTTCTCTCTCTTCCCCCTCCTCCAAACCCCTTTCAGGTGGTAAATACACAGCAAAAGTCATTTTCTTAAACAATGAGGAGAGAACGGTTATATGGGGGGAACCACTGTCTGTATATATCTGTCAAGATCCTAAATTGCCTCTCGATATAGATCTTGTTAGTTGAATTGGAACCTTTTGAATTACCTAGCCGTTCATTACATATATTTCTATTATCACTATTATTATCATTTTGTTGGAATGCACGAAAATCATAAACAGAATTATTGTTCCTTGCATTTGATTGAATTCTTATATGTCCAATTTCTGGCAGCATATTCTGAGATATTGAACATTACATTAATACTTGTACTTTAAGACTTTATATTTCAAACAAATCCTTCAGAACGCCTCACTTCCGTTCTATAAGAGTAATAGGTTTACAATAAAAGGCTTATGGACCCGAAAACCGCTGAATATATCCATCTGAAATTTGGTATACGAAATCGTTGCATAGACATCCGCTTTTCTATGTGTACATTCGATAGAATGAGGCATCGTGTTATTGTTTATCCCCTTCCGCTAAAGCAGCATCCCAAACAACAAGCACGTTTTCTTTAAGTAACGCTCAGTTTAATTATCCAAAATATGAGCACCGAGGTGCGCACGCTTGCCATTAACTTTTAGTTTCAGGCCAGAATCGGTTGTCATAGTTAAACCCATAAAAAGTTTATGGTGTCGAAAACTACTAATTGAATAGTAAACTCACCAGGGTGCTCGCTCTGAATTGAACATTCGATAGAGTGGCGCATTAAGAACAAAAAAAAAAACAGTTTTTTTTTTTCTAATGATAGTCATCCTAAATATCAACGTCGACGTGCATACGCTTGCCATGCTCTTGAAGGAAGAGGAGTGTGTGTGGAGGGGGAGGGGAAGGGGGGTCCCCAGAAGCCATTGTGGAAACCGGTGGGGCAAGATGATTTTAACCTTTATCATCGAATTCGGCATGATCAAATTAGAGGAAGACAATTGAAAAAAAAGTTGAAATCACTCATGGTCGCCATCTTGGGTTTCGCGTAATTTTACTATAGAGAGAATTCTACATGTTTCAACCGATTTGCTTGAAATTTTACGTACATAGGTCATTATCTAATAACAATCAAGCCGGATTCTTGATAGGTCGCTTAGTTTTGTTTTCACAATTTTTTTTTAAGTCAGTATGTAAAAAAAGTCATATATTTTTCGAAAATTTGACCCCAAAATCTCAACTTTCCCTAAAAAATTTAAAATGTTATTACAAATTCTTACCGATCTTTTTTTTTTTTTCATATTGTGTTTGGTCTGTATTCATGCCAAAGTTCATGGCAATTGCTTGAGAAATAAAAAAGTAGATCGCATATTTGTGCTAAAAAAAAACCCAATCAATTTGAGAAAAAACGCTTTTAATTCTTTTTTCTCTTCAAAAGCAGTCGTAAGAACCTTTGATATGACCTTCAATCCCAAAACATGTTTGTTACACTTATGAGATTTCCTGCCGTCTTCCTGCCGTGATTTCTGTCTTATTTTGCCCTGTCCTGGACCTCTACTCATTATTTTCCTTCATATTTTTGTTTCCCTATCCCTATCAACAATAGGACTTCCGTAGAGTCATTTCAGGTTCTAGAGAGAACTACAAATGTCCGCCATGTCTTCGTCGCTCAAAACCAAGAATGTCTTTACCCTGCCTGTGACAGATGATTCATTACTGTACTCTGAGATAACAGAAACAGGACACATCTCACCCTCATTAGGCCATGGGGAGTCTATTTCATCGGCCCAGGCGAAAGTTCTCACTGATATTCGGTGTGGTCAGCGCCTCAAATGGTCAGTCAGTGTCGTCTGACAATGGAGCTCCAATATTAGTGAACGAGATCATAATCAAGTATTTTATACGCAATATACCCATAGCCAGCGAGGTAATGATGATCTATCATTGAAGAAGTTCGAATGGGCAAGTTGCTTGGGTTCAGTATGTAGTCGTTTGACATTGTACAGTATAATGAAATAGCTCTATATAATAGATAGTAATCAGTTGTGTTTGCTGATAGGTCATATAATGTTTGTCATACGGTTTTGAATTGTGCGTGTAGACAGATGTGCATCTTTTTCAGTTTTCCACCAAATCTCCAAATTTCATAAGGAAACGTGAGAACAATTCATAAAAACGGCTGTACATTACTGAAATAATCCTTTATATAGAGAGCTGTCATGGGAGACATGTATGTAAAAAAAAAATATTGAAGCCAGTTAAAAAAAAAATACAAAACTTAGTGAACGAAAAATGAAAACAATAATAACAGAAAAAAAGACATACAGTTTGAGATAACCGCAATTGAATTTTCATAACGTTTTTATTCAGCCTCCTAATAGTCCAGTTCCCGTGCCTTTTGGATTTTTTCTGACCCCACCAGTCATTTTTCTCATATCGGAAGAAGTCAAAATGTGTATAATATAGCATAAAATTGATTTTGATATTTCGGCTCCAGAACCCAGAGATGATCAATTCCCATTTTATTTCTATCTTTCCTCAAATGTGTACTCGCAGGAGGTCGCACTAAAAGTCCACAGCAACAGCGTGGCATACACATATTATACATTATGATAGCATACGGACAGACGCGGACATGACCTGTTTGAGCGAACATATAACTCTGTCGCCATTGGACAGTTAAGACCGTCTGGATCAGAAAATCCATGCTCTCGACAGTGCGGGGTTTGTAACTTTATTAATCAGTATCTAATACTGCAAGAACGCTGAATGCAGATAGGAAGATTCTGTATGGAGAGGTGGTAGGGGTCGGATCAACAAGGCGGAGCTCTGGGATAGCAATAGAGCGACTGGCATCAGGATAATGGCTATAACCTGCAGCCATTAATATCTTCTCCAACGGAACAAGCTTGTCAAAACTGAGACGGGCATAACCTGTGGCTTGATGTAATCTCGCTGTTCCTTTAATTAAATCATGAAATGTTTGTATAATGGGGATGTTGTTTTGTCCGTCACTTAAGTAAGAATGTTCATACATAGAGTGCATATGCTTTTGTTCAGCCCCTGGCTGTCCTGTTCAAACTACTGAGCGCTGGTCTACACTGTCAGACAAAATGTCAAATTGTGGTCTTTGTTCATCTTTCAGTTCATTGTTTCTTATTTTTGAGACGATGAAATTCCCGTTCTAACGTAGGCCTTTGTTTCGTAATTAGTTCTCGTCTGTCTGTGGACATTTCAGTGTTGAAACAGAGATAACTTATTTTATGTAACCGTTGGCCAGCAAACTCATGTCCTCGTTCACGTCTGTAACCCCTAGGAGAGAACCAGAGCTGCCAAGTCTCACTAATTTATTATTTCTGATGTCTAGTTTTGAAATCCTGCGAGAATTCAAAATAAATTTAAAGTCTGTCACCTGTCTCTACTAGTGTTATTTTTCGTTCCATTACATTGAAGAGTACTGAGCGTTTGTAATAGGAGAGAGAGAAAAAAAAATAATCATTTATACGAAGCATTGTTACAATATCCAACTAGAATACACCTTTTGTCTGGCAGTAGCAAACAAGAAGAAAACTTCTAAACCTTGAATTGCAGGGGTCCAAAATTAGTATAAATGTAATAAAGCCCAGCAAAACAACATTATTCTCAAAGGATGAATTACAAAGTTAATTAATTTGGGTTATTTGTTCCCTTATGCACAGCTGAACAAAATATCCTATATGTTTGGACTTTGATGTTCACATTATTCTTTTGCAATTAAACAATGTTTTCCAACAGTTCATAATCCGAGATCTCAGCATAAGCAGCCCTCTCCTTTATCTACATGACAAAAAGTATGTGGCAAATTCAAGGCTTTCTAGAAAATTAGAATACTAGAATAACTACTATTTCATAACCGTTTCGCTTACAAAATCCATAGACAAACACACACAAAAAACACAGAAACATGTAATTATATACACACACAACTATGTAGATGAAATGGACAAATCGTGCTATTCGTTAACAGGTAACGACATACAGAATCGTGGCAATCAACATGTTCCTAAAAATATGTACATACTATTTCTTAAGGTATATGATATATGTGTGTCTCGCGGCCAGTCGAAATGAGAACCGAGAAATCGGGCTTTGAATGTGATGAGGATGATCAGACATCGAATTTTTTTTTTATTGCAGAAATCGAATGTGTATTCATTTCTGAACAAGACAGTATTGGTCTTACCCTAGATTTATAACTTTTACATCATTAAAATCAAGTTTTTGTGAGGTAGGTATGTAGATTTATCGGTTCATTTAAACTCGATTTTCTCGGAATTTCGATTGTTGTTGGGGGAAG